>JAPYYT010000321.1:0-10225 GCA_030522565.1 Ceratosolen corneri
AAAAAAAAAAAAAAAAAAAAAAAAAATACCAAAACAAGCCCGAATTTTTATAATAAAAATGCAACAAATTTCTCGTAGAAGATATCTGACTTTAGCTCATTAAGAATAAACAATTGTCTTGCAAGCCTTAAACATATTTTAATAACTATTAACTAAATTTATTGATAATTAGATTAGTTTAGCCTGCTTTTATTTATCAATTCATTATTCGTTCCATCGGATCATTAACACGATTAAATATTATTATTGATATACCTGTAAGAATGGCTTAAATATGGCAAACACCATATTAAAAATGAAAGGTTGGTTAACTACGTGAATTCCCTTCAAACGGCAAGGCAAACATCTTTGAACAAATTCAACGACAGCTGCAGCGAAACTTGGAGTGAAATATGTCACGTGTGATAACGTCAGGCCATCCATATCAAGAATAACTCGAACGCCGGCAATCTAAAGGATAATATTTTCATTTCCGTAGTCTTGTCCATGCAAAATCATATACAACGAATGAAAATGCCACGTACAATGATGCTCCAATGAATTATATGATATTGAGTTTGAATGGCTTCAGGAATGAATTCAATAAATAATGAATGGAGGAAGAGAGCGTTGCAATTACCTGAGAAATAGGCTCGACTAAGGCCGCATCGAGGAAAAGAATGAGTCCTCTAAATATTTGATCGAGTGAGATCTGCTTTGGTATCCATTTTCTACCGCCTTCCAATAGAAATACTCGAACATTTTCCGTGCGTTTGGGTAGAGGAGTAAGTATTCCTGACATGAGGATCTCACGCTCGTGACTGGGATACAAATTCTCACAGTAGCGAGGATGAGTTTGACGGAATTTGTAAAAGCGCTTCATCTATTGAACAATCGTTTAATTAGTACAGTGTACGACCGTAAATATACACTTGCCAAAATAAAATGTCATCTCTTGAAAAGGAAAAGGTAATGTTTTTATTCAAAAACTTGACAACGAGTCAACGGTAAAACGTCCGAGGTAAATATTTTTTTAAAATCTTTTCGTATTTTATTCATATAATTTTTATATTTGTGTACGTATAGTTGATAATTATACATAAAAGGAAGGCAATATATTACAATCAAATTATTTTCGAGATTGTTTTACGAGAAAATTGCTCTCTGAGCCGAGAAAATTGAAAGATAATGCTTCGTTATTTTTCAAAAAAGTAAATAAAGCTGATCTCGCAATAAAAGTCTTTGATGTTTAACTTCGATACATAGTTTTCTAGAGGCCAAAAACAATATTCTGCAGTTGAAAATAGTTTGAGTGCCTCTTCAATAATGAAAATCTTGTGAGAACATATGATAAAATATTGAATACACTAATTGCAGAAGCAGACTAATAATAAATTGTACAAGCTTATTTATAGAAAAAGCAAGCAGCAAAAGTTTAGTTTATTATGGGTTCGAGTGCAACAATCAACGGCACTTGAACTCACAAAAAACAATGGACGACGACCTCATTGTCACTCTCTGTTATCTCAGTAATATTAGGGAAAAATGATTTGCACCCTTGGCTGCGGAAGTATTAGTAAACAAGGAAGCGCTATTTGTCAGGAAGATTCACTCATTAGTTGATTTCACATGGAATTTGATATTGATTCACATGGAATATAACATTCTTTGCGTATTAATTGGATCGTTGCTTGCCGCTTTTTGTCTTCGATCTCATAATCTCATCTCGAAAATAATATTAAAAGTATATGAATAATAACGACAACGATAATAATAAATAATAACACATCCGAAAGATAGTTATATTTTTAGATATCTATGAATATAAATAAGAAACCATTAAGAAGCTGATGGCATTTACGATAATTAATTACCATTTCGAAACTGCTATCCGCATACCACTTACATGGTCGTAAAAATTTCTGAAGGTGTTCTTTATCCAGAGGAACATGCAATTCTGATTGATCTGCAATCAATAATAAATTATGACAAATCGAATGAAAAAAATTCACTTTAATTATCATGACAAGGTAGAAAATAATAAATACTGAGCGAATGAGTGAAGCGACATTTTCGCTTTTTTACACTAATGATAAATTAAGTGGATGCTCAAATATTTCTCGGAAAGCATTTTTAATTTCTAAATCTTTCAATAGCTTATCTATTTTGTTTTAAGTGGTGTATTTATTTCGACAACAGCAGATTATAAATGAATTTGTATGTTATTCGTGAAAATATACTTAATAAATGAAATAATTTACATTTACAAAGTAGCATTTAGAAATAAAAATGTATTATAAAAGGAAAATATCAAAATCATTCTACGTAATATGATAAAACTGTTTGCAATAATACTAAATAATTAATATAATATATTTCATTATAATAAAATTTAAATCCTACTTTATTGGCCACATTTATATATATGCATATACATATATATATATATATATATATATATATATTCATAAGGAGTATTCCTACAATTTCAGTTTCATTACATAAGGCAGAACTTTCATTTTTATGTTAGTAAAGAAGTCCCATTATTTTTCGTAACATTTACGTTAGAAAAAGAGACTCGTTAGCCGCTTGATAAAACAGAAATTTTAATGATACGATGGCTGGGTGTACCAATGGAGAAATCATACTAACATTTTTAAACTAATAATGAACATCTAATACAAGAGAATCTAATGAAATTATAAATACAAATATACAAATTATACGTATTACGAGCTTCAATTCGATAAAAAGATTAATAATAAATACTTGGGCTGACTTGGCTGACCTTCCAGTAATTTTCTCAGAACTCTGAGCCCCTCCTCGACGTTTTCTGGCGTCTCTCGTAATTCTATTCGCGCTTTCTCTCGAAGTTCCTCGTTGGGTTCATCTGGATTAAAGTCAACTTCTGTATTGCCTATCATCAGTTTAGGCAACAATTTCATTTTCTCTTGAAGCTTTAGTAGTGAAATCGACTCCACCAACGTGTTCTCGTCTACTGACATGGCGTTGCTTGAATTCGGTTAGAGAATCCTAAATCAAAAGGAATAATTAATAGAAACGAATGAATTATTTATATTTGTTCTTAATAGAAATTGTCTATAGGAAATAAAAGGATTTTTTTTTCCATTTAAAATTCACGTAAACACGTAAAATACATATAAAAACGAGATTTATTCATTGGATGATTATATTATTTGATTGTTCTTATAAAAAATGCACTAAATAATACCAATAGCTTAAAAAAGTTGTTCAAGTCATCATTGTACAATTTTATATCGCACTACATATTTGAGAATGATATATTTTTATTTCGTGTTATAAGATATAATTTATAAAATTTATTCTACATTTATGAGTACGTTAAGAGTATTATTTATTTTTTTAATACGAGCCCGTGTAAAATATGCGTAACTAATTCGATGGATTGGCAAATTAAAGTTGCAACGTGACTTTACGATAAGCCCAGGAATTTCAATTCGAAAATTTAAAAATATAATTTTTAATTTGTTCCAGTCTTCAGTTATAAATAATTGATTATTTTAATCATTACTAATGAAATCAATACACACACACACACACACACATATATATATATATATATACACACACACATATATATATGTATATATGTATGTATATATATGTATATTGATAGACATTTATTTCTATATTCGTTAAATTCTCACACTGCACTGTAATTAATAACCTAATATACAGTTTTCATAATGAAGTTTCCATCGAGAATTTCATTTATTAATCAATCGATTTAGTTCCTAATACTTTTCAATATATGACAATTTTATAATTCGAATTTATTTTATTTTTTCAATGTAATAGAATAAATATTTTGAATGCAAAATACTAAATAATTGAATTTAATCTATTCTAATTAGTTGCTAATTATAAATATGAATTATTCATTAATCTCATAAATAATAAGCATATGTGATAAAAGTACCTCGTCATAATTAACGAATAATATACTTCATATATATATATATAAATATATTGAATTGATTAGTATAATAATTTATTGAAAAAAGTATGCACGTTTATAAAATTAAGTATCCATACTGACATTAATTATTGATAAATGTAGAAACTGATTTGAATGAAAAAATAATAATTTATAACTTTAGTACTACAAATGAAAATTATAAATTCTTAATTTGACACAATATCTTCAATAATTGTTAAAATTATTTTTAATATAAAATATTGTGAAATTGTGATGCACAATGCGTATAATTACATATTATGTTTTACATTTACAAATACTCAATCAACATATATAATTCATATATATTTTTAATTAATTTATTACAAATATATTTAATTTATAAATTATTCTACTGATAATGTGTAGTAATAAAACACTTATAATATAATTTAGAGAGAAAAAAGGAAAGGATGAGCAGCAGTCAAAATAAAAAAGAAACATTAAATATCTTGAAATTGTTTAACGATTAACGAAACTGAAATGTTATTTAAAAAGCAAAGATTCTTACATTATAAACTAAATTTCAAACTGATAAAATAATCTTCTAAATAGACTAGTATATTTATGTAAATACGTTGTAATATTATTGTTCATATAATTAATATGTAATTAATATGAAAGACGTATGAGAATAATATCTACTAACTTATTATTATATTTTGTGAAAATTAAATGCGTTATGTTATTTAAGTATTTGTAGGCAGAAATATCTCGTATTCTGTCTCTGTAAACCGAAATGACGATTTTACAAGTACTTTAAAAACTACTCGATATAATATTTCCGATAAATAATATAATAAATAATAAATACATTATGATAATTCACAAATATTTTATCTATAATGAATTTAATAATCGTCGAAAATTAATTAACACAACAACCACTTATCTTTCATAATTGTTTACGCAATTGAAAGGATAATTACCGTTGAACGCTCATATATATATATATACAAATATACATTTAGCGAGTGAGAGAAAGAGAAAGTGTGTGTGTGTTTGTGTGTGTATGATATTTCTATATTTACAATAATAGAATTGTAGGAAACGCATTTGTCAAGTGTGTAACTATAATTGAATAAAGACCTCTAGCAATACTTTTATTAAAAAACTTATCATACGCACTAAAAACTATTTCAAAAAAACAACAATAGTTTTGTTATGTGTTTGAATTTCTTATTTCATGTTCCATTTCAATTGTTAAGATAAACTGAACCACAACTCTTTAGTATATTATCAAAATTTCACCAAATATTCATTCTTAAACAACGCCGCTCAACAACTACTTAAAAATCTCTCTACTTTTCTCAAGATATTTAATCAACAAACGTGCACTATTAAATACCTTACACCAACACAAATGCAAAAATCAGGCACATTATTTAATATGACAGAATATATCGGCCTCTCTCTGATAATATCCCAAACAATTTCTCAAGCCTCAGGGCCATACCCCACCATTTAAGCCAATCATAATAATACAATCCGATTTTTATCCCAACTATCAAAATACTTCGAAGCAATGAAACAGCAACATGCGCAACGTGAAATTGATACAAGCATGAGAAAGTTAATGCGGCGGCGGCGTGCTCGAGTAAAAGTATACAGACCGAGACCGTCGAGACTTGAATGGGCATAAACCGGTGCTACGGACCCCACATCAGCAACTGCCATGGCTGAATATTCCAAGCGAGCAGTTGTCGACGCTATTGACTCCACTTCCCCACCTCTCCTCACATCACCATCGCCACAATGTCCGAACGTCATGGCCTTCGCATAATTACAAACGCATGGCAAGGCTCCATCATAGGCGAGAGTTTTCGTTTTAAGTTCGCGGCCGACTCGAGCTCCGACCTCTCTTCTCTCTCCTCATTCCAATCTACATTTCTTTCTATTAACTCCATTTCTTTCTATTTCTATTCTATTAACGGACTGCCTGCATGCGAATGCAATTTATATTCGCAAGTGATGCCGAATTTTTCTCATCGGCGGCTAAATTTCTTGATTCAATGAGAGAGAGAGGCGCTTATGGCGTAGAAAGTGTCCTCGCGATGAAAAATATCTGCTTCTAAACTTTGAAGTGCTATTGCCAGTCTTATTGTAAAATACATTTTATAGAGGACTCTTTTAATTGGGTATATTTTGATGAAATTTTGCGCTTGGTGTAACAGAGCAATTTCACTTGGGCTCACTGAAAAATTAACTTACACCGTATTTTTAAATATTGAATTACAACGCGAATGTGCACCAATAACTTCAATTCGAAGGTCAAGTCACAGACGCGTTAAATTAAAAATATAGGAAAGCAATTTATTTCGCGTAATCGGAGTCAATGTTAAGATAAAAGTTTTAATGAGTATTCAGTGTACAATGTACTTTATAATGTAATTTTATGAGCGCAACATTTTCTTCCACTCGTGATGCATTTAAAAATTATATATATATTAATAAGACAAGAGCGATAAATTCTATTAATACCGATTGATAAAAAAAATAGTTTCAACAATTCACTATTGATAATAATAATTACTATTTTCGCAATAAAGCCGCGGTGTCATAAATGTTAAAAATAAAGGTTTTGTAGGTGGTAATGTAAACTAATTATCAACAAGATGATTTATATAAATGAGGCAGGTAAGTGAAGCTGATGGAGCTAAAATAATGAATTCTTACGCAATATTTGACGAACCATAAATAGCGATTCTCACGGAAATAAAATCGATTCCAGATAAATCGTCATTCGAGTAAATTTTGAGATTTTCAAAACATTTCGAGAAAAAGATAAGAAATCTTTTAGTAGAAGAGAATAAATAAAATTATAGATTCGTAGTAATATAAAGTTTTAATGATATTCAGCCTCGACTTTAAAAAAAAACAATTTTGAGAATAACACTTTAAAAATTTTAAGTATTCCTTGCATATACGTAAAATGTATATTGCTCTCTCTCTGTAGAAAATACCTTACAATTGAGAATTATTTTGCAGGAATATCTTTTGCCAACACCTATAAATCACTGTTTTTTATTTTTACTAATTTTTAGCATATTACCTTCGGACATATTTTACTATAAATTGTGAAATAGACAATAATGATCTTGAAATTTCACTAAACATATAAATGACAGAGTATGCATTGAAATAAATAAATATTACATTATAATTAAATGGTATAATATTACGATTAACGAGCATAATTAATATAATTAACGTAAATTATAGGAGCAGTAATAAATTATTTAATACGAGGCAAAAAAAATTTACTATATTGTATTGGTATTAAAATACTATTAACATATGGTACTTTCAAAAAATACAAAAATCTACACGACGATTTCGAATGTTCTAAATTCCCTCAACTAATTAGACAACAAATTTACTCGAATCTACCCAAATTATCATAATATTCATAATAATAAAATACTTGTAAATAACCGCAATATTTAAAAAATTTCCAATCACTTCCTTCTTGATGTTAATATCTAAAAATATTGCTCTTTACATACATTTTTATATGTATACATAAATTTAGAAACTCAAAGCTCCAAAGACATAATAGTGAATTCATAAAAATGAGTATTATTTAATAATAATTAAATGGAATCAATAATTTTCAATTTTATTAAAATTAAACAGAACACATAACTATTGTATTCCTAACTCTTTGAAATAAAAACATCATCAACATTTATTATGCATAATTAACAGTATTAACGATATTTAGAAGATCATTGATATATAATAGTGAATGTAATGAAATTTTAATTTACATTTTCAGTTAGTAATATAAATATTATATACATATAAATATTATTGGTATTTTATTTTATAGTCATTTCTTAATAATTAAGCATAATGACCAACATATTTCTACCTTCTCGAATTGAATGCATAATTAAAAACATATTATGTGACCACTGCAGAAAGATAATTATCTTATTACTTGAAAAATTTAAATTCTATTCAATACTGCAGATGCTTTTATACCTAAACTATATATGCCATGTATTCCTTTTTTCAATTATAAATTCGATAGATTATGCCGTCCAAAATAATTGATTATTTAAGAAATTATATATAAAAATACTTTTTAACATTTGATATAAGCCTCTTGCTGAAAATGCACACGTTTGTATAAGCAAATAAGATGCGAAAATTTTATCAGATACTACGACTAAAGCGACGAACGTGACTTCGTAATAATCATTTATATATAAAATTATACACAAATAATCACGTTTGATTTATATTAATGAATATAAAATACAACTTCAAAAGATACTTAACATATAAAATAATAAACTTTTTATAAGTTACAATTAATAAACAATAATAAATAAATTACAATAAGTGACAAAAAAAAATCTTCTTATACACTCATTATACGTTCATATATTACAAATGTATATGTGAAACATTTCACGAAATAATACAATATTTGCTGTTAAATATGTTTTATTCAAATGAATATGCTAACTAATGTATAATATTTCGGGGAAATTTTCATATTTCTCAGAATTTCCACGGTATCCATACACTAATATAGTTTTTTTTTTTTTTTTTTCTTTATTTCATATTATATTAAACCAAATAAAACCTTATATGATAAATGGCAACATTAATAATGTATAGTGCAACGAATTTTTCCAGTAACATTGCCAAGAAATAGAAAGTAGTGACAAGTAAATAACAAGAATCTTGATATACCACTTGAGATAATTATTCTATTTACAAATAATAATATATTATGATGTATAATTATATATATATGATAATGAATTATTTATATTCTTAAGATTTGAGCCCATTTTATATTATATTATAATATATTTATCAATTAATTTACATTATTTTTATATGCCAACCGTGTAATTTTATTCTTTTATATTGTAATTTTATTCTACTCTATTATATGGCATTGCGATGAACTTCCAATTTCCATTAATTTTATTATATCGAACTAGAAAATGTTTAACTGGGAAATTAAACGTATTCATTAAAGTAATTAAAAAATTGACAATATTCAATTTTAAATATCTGTTTAATTAAAAAAAAAACAAAGTATAAATCTTTTACAAAAGAACATTTTCATTACATTAAAATTATATATACACATATTTAAATATATACACACGCACACATGCATATATATATATTTATTTATGTATATTTTTTTTTAATATATATATATTTACATATATTTATATATATCATAAAACGCCGCTTTTAACATATAATACATTTATCCATTATTTCATTAAGTTAAAAACTAAGGCTCTCTTTTTTTTCTATAAGAATTTCACATTTTCATGAATACGTTGAGACATTTCATAAATTTAGCTACATCAATATCATTATAAAAACAAATGTAAACAACAGTATGAATTAACTCTATAAAATTACGATTATAGTTGAATCAGTCTATTCGTTGTTCCTGAATCCATAACTATTCATGTCTGCAACAAAAAAAAAAACGAAATTTAGATAATGTAACTCAATTTAAGACCGTAATTATAATTTAATTATAACTAGTAATGAATTATTATGCATTTTAAGCATTTATAAATCTGTCAAGGATTCTCACTCAATATAATAAAAAAAAAAAAAAACTTAATTATAAATACAAAATTATTAATTTAAATGAAAGCTTTAAACAGACGTATAAAGATGTTTACAAAAATTATGACCTCATCATTAGTAAACATTTGTCGAGTCACGTAAATTTGTACGCTACTGTTTAAATTATGTTGTTGACGAAATCGAGTAATACTAAAAAAAAAAAAACATCCAGAAAATATGGAATCATAATGACGAAATACCAATCGCGTTGACCGTTTGTCATTCGCATTCACGTTGCCCAATCTGTTTACATATCCATTTTCATCTGCATATGCTTATGGTATGTACGCACTTTTAAATTTATCAGAATATACTCGATTATAAACTAATCGTATTTAGTAGTCAACGTTTATGTAAATGAAAATTTTAAATTACACCATAAAATTTGCTACTGTTTACAATAAAATAAATGCTAATCTACCTAAGTGTACGCGCAAATAATTTCTATAATGTTTTTCCAAGTATATTGTAGGTGGTTTCGTATCGATAAATATGTAATATGAAATAAAAGTTTAAGTAATGTTTATTTTACTTTTATGTAACTTGCGTATCCAAGTCTATGAAATTCATGATAAATTGCACGATATTTCGAATATATATATATATATATATATATATATATATATA
>JAPYYT010000323.1:0-57107 GCA_030522565.1 Ceratosolen corneri
GCTATTCGTTTCTCGAACATTGTTCATATTAAATTTAAGAGGATTTGATTTCATTCTTTTATTTATTTTCTTTTATTTAATGAATGCAGTTTATGTATATATTCAATAAAACGAATGAGAACCAAATTTAGTTTATATTGATAAAATTGAAAAACTTAGGTAGAACTTCTCGGCATATTATATATTATTGTTATATGTGTGTATATATATTTAATTTAATGTTTTATATAAAAAACTTTATTTCAAATAATTTTAATTTATCTAATTTTATATACAATAATTAGATTAACTACTCAATAAATCGTTAAAATCGTTTATTTTGTTTAAATTGAATATTTAAAATTTTTTTCTCCAATATAATAATATAATAAGATATACATTTATATATAGAACTCTTCATTATATCTTAGTCTTAACTTTTTTCAATTGATTTATATTCTGAATATGTATTTAATTTTATGTGTTTAATTTGAATGGATTTTTAAAATTAAAAACAGAATTCTAATACTTACATATTTATCTTTTACGCAGTGAAATAAATGTGTTTTGGTTATCATAAAACGAAAAATTTAGTTGAAGTGATCCCCAAACAATTTTATTTGAATTAAAGTACTATTAATATAAAGTATTACATATAATTTTAACTGTATGAGCATTTGTATAAATTTCATTATGCACATGCCCTCGTACAGTATAACTAGAATTAAAAATAGCGAATAATCAAATTATAGCAATACAGACAAGAAATGAGGTACACTTCATTAATCCTTTATTGTAACGCATAATTAAGGCCAGTTTCGAATTGTATACTTATGCACTCGTTCATTTCATTCATTCATTTATTTCATATATTATGAATCAATTTTCGCATGTATAAGTATATATTATAAGTATAAATTATAATATCGTATAAGTATATATTCTAACTGTACTTATTTATTTTTTGTATTTATTTGTTATAGCTAATGTGAAAGTGGGTATGCGTGGGAGAATACATAATCAGATTTTACGTTGTAATAAGCATCATTTGACTTAGTTATAACTATATATGCACAGAACAGAAAATTACGTAGATATGTTTTGCCTTTAATATTCTATATTTTCAGAAACTTGTATTTTAAAATTTTATGTGCAAACAAAATATTCATGAACTTTTATTAAATTAAATAAAATGATAAATTTACTTTTTTAATCGAAACTACAATCTGCGTAGATTTAACTAAATAACGCTCGATAAGTATTTACGATTCAATACAATTTGATTGAATTATAAACGACACATAGAACTTCAATTATTATTCAATCTATTACAAAATTGAAAAATTAATTATTTTATGTAAATATTTTAAAAATATAATAGTATATGTAGAATAACAACTGTACCAAAATTATAATAAAAAATCAATACATTTAATTTAATCTTTATTTCAAATAATCCAAATAATAGTCTAAATAAATAATATATAGTAAATTACATACATTTTATATTTTAATTGTGTATTAAATCAATTTTTTTATTAAATAGGTATAATTTAGGCGAATTTTGTACCGTATTTCATAAACACTTTAATTCTGAACTGTTTTTACAAAAAATGATCGCTTCTACTATTAAAGTTTTTTTTTTCTTTTGAACATGTATTAGTTAATAGGACAATAAAGTTCGTTTGTTTTTCATTGTTTCCTTATTTTATCAAATTAGTTTTATCTATTTTTTTTTCTTTTACCACAACATAATGATTTATAGAAAAAAATGTTCAAATAAAACAAATACCGTCATAATAATTCTATTATTTGTTATTTTTTTTTATAAATCAGTTTGTATATTCAAGCTAATGCTAAAAAATACAAAATATTGGAAATTTATGATTCATGTTCAGCATTAAATATAATAATTGATTTTAAATCAAATGTAAATTTTTTTTCAAAGTTTTTTCTATAGATTCATGTTAGTGCGTACATAAGTTAATGTAGTTTATATTTCATTAACTATTATAAAATATCCAATAATAGTATTAAGTATATTCCATTGGTCCATTTACACGTGAAACTTTTTTGCCATCAAAAAGTAATATATCCACAAGCCTTTAATTTTATAGTAAATTAAAAAATAAACTTTAAAACATATTATTAAACAAACATTTTTATAAATATTTTTTAATAAATATTTGAAACAAACATTTTAATTTTAATTAAAATGCATTATTTTGAACTCATTTAATTAATAACTACTCAATTCCAAAGTCAAATTTAATATTTGTATATATTTTTACAAAAACCAACCACTCATATTTTTATTCTAATATATTATTTAATAAATTATTATATTAAAAAAAAAACAAGTCATGCATTAATTTTGTCTACTTTGAACAATCGTAAAAATGATCGTAAAAATTGTTAGTGCTTTTCGGTAGTTTGCTTGAGTGCTTTTTGTTAGTTTGCTTGAGTGGTTTTTGTTAGTTGTATAGATTTTATAAAAAATATTTACAAATATATTTGAATATTTTCAATGTCTAAAAAGTATCTTTAATTATTTTAATTATGGTTTTTTAATAATTTTAATATCTTTAAATAATTTAATTATAGTTTTCTCTCTATTTCTCTCTCTCTCTCTCTCTCTCTCTCTCTCATATGTCCCCGTACGACTATTTCAATCTTTTATTAAAATTTTTTTTGTAAAAATTGTAATGCAAACAACAGTTGTAATATATTACAAATAATAAATTAATATAAATGAGATTATTATAATGTTGTACTAATGGGTAGTCAATTAGTCAGTTTTATGAAGCAATGAGTCATAATCAATACTTGAAATCAACTCGAAGAATAAAATTAGTTATCGCGATATTTCATACTCGTACAAAGGAAGAGTAAATTGAAAAAGTGGGTTCTAAGAGCGATGGAAAGATGACATAAGTAATTAAATAGATGTATTATATAAGATTAAATACATTTACAACATTTTTTGTAAACTTGTTACATTTAATAACTTAATCAAACTTCGCATCAAAGTTGAACAGTTTAGATATTGTTTAATAGTTTCGATTATTTAAAATCACTATAACTTCAATTTTTCTAAAAAGTTTTTTAATTAGTTTTCATATCTTAAATAATATATAAACTCCCAATATATAATTTATAAACATTTTCAAAATAAAAATACTGTAGTTGTGTATCCTTATAAATATTATCTTCCATCTCATATGAAATACTATCGTGGAATCTTTATACGAGACAAAAAAAATTTTTAAACACCTCAATATTTTTTATTTAATTTTATAATAATTTTATTTGTATCCTCTTTTTACTATAATATTGTAAAATATACTGTTTACGGTTTTATAAATTTAAATTTTTTGTAAAGAACTATTCAACCATGCTTTTAATTATACTTTCAATTTTTTAATTCTATTTTTAACTATGAAATATTATAAAAATATAAAATAACTGAAATAAAAATGCCTCTATACTTTATTCTATATTCATCACAGATCATTCATTACAGAAAATGTATTTATAATATTCAATGAACACAAAATACAGGTTGATATATAAAATTTTAAATAAATAATAAAATCAGTTTATTATTTAATAATTAAATAGAACAATGGAAAGATAGATTTCACACATACGCACGCACACGCATATATGTATATATAAGTAATGTAAATGATGTTCAATATTATTTATTAATTAACAATAAACTATAAAAAATATTATTTCATTTTAAATAATGTTTACAAATGTTTGCACCTCATTTTTTAATAAGATACTCATAATTATATGCGTAATTAATTTATTTTTATGAAATACAATTTTTGAATAAAATATGTATAAAAATTTTATGCCAAATGAAACTTTCTATTTAAGGTCATAAAAGATTATTATTTATAAAATAATATTATTTAATAATTATAGATTATTATTTCTATTTAATATTTTTTTTTTTTTTATTTTCGAAATCCTATACATCTCATCTATATAATAGCATTATATTATTATTATATGTTCACTCATTAAAATTATGTATGTATTATAATTCAAGTTTAATAATAATTTGATCATGATTAAAGAATAATAAATATTAAAAATAAATTAAAAAAGAATTAAAAAAGAAAGTGTTATAAAAAGTGATTATATGTACTTTATATTTATATATATTTAAAAATTTCCGTAAAATATTACGAACTTATTAAAAAATACTTATCAATACTACTTTTAAAAAATGTATCTATAATTTTTTAGAACTTTTATGTTTTTAATATCATAGTAGTCACAGTAGTTTGAACATTACATACTAAGAACTATTTGCACTCATAGTATTCAACTATTCGCAATCATAGTACTCAGTTAGAGTAATTAATCTTATCAACTTGAGTTGCATTAGTAAACTAACAATTCATTAAATATTGCTTATATTAAATGTTAATATGTATAAAAATTATAAAGAAAATACGTATAATCTGGAAGTATTTTTTATTTATGTTAATTTAATATTAATGATACTTATTCTAAAATACATTCGAAATTATTGTTTTCTTTGTTCTTTTTACTTGTTTGTCAAAAAAAAATTAAGTTGTTGCTTTTGAGTATTTATTCGATATAAAACTGGCGCACTGAGCCTCAAAACTGGTACGACCAGTCTGAATTCATGCGCACGCACTCTTGAATGATTATACAATAGTAAATTTTTAATTAATAGTTGTTCAGATTAATGGAAACACTCACCAATTATCATTTAAGAATAAACGACGAATAAATAGATTTCAAAGTACGCTCTGGACAACGTTATAATCACGCGTTTATTCAGTTTTATGTTTTGTTCTTTTCCCCCGTTTGACGAAGGCACTCGTGTTTACATAATCGACGCACGCGCTCACATCTAACCTTTTCGTATGTGCACAATATAGTGCACCAGCAAGCGATGTAACCTTAACCTTCTTTTTCCCTCCGTTTGTTTGCAGCACTTACACAGACGGCCTTAAATTTCAAAATGCTGATCTTTTGAATAAGAAATATACAGTTGCTATTTTCGTTTTTTGATATTTTTATAATTTTCTAAGAAACTATTAATTATTTAACATATTTATCAATGTACACTTGCTTATGCTCGCTAATAATCTTCAAAACACTCATGCGAAACTAGTTATATTAACAAGCACTTTGTCATAATTTAGATACTCCAAAAACTATAAAAAAAAGTTAAAAATTAATAAATATCAAAATAATCTATAATATTCGTGAAAAAATAATTTATGTTTTTCAAATTACACATAAAGTCACAATATTAATAATAAACAATGTGTCAATAGATTAAATTTTTTAATTCTTTCCTTTACCTTAATTAGTAAACTTTTGTATTTCTTATGATTCTTCCGAAGTGTAATTAATTAAGTGAAACAAAGAAATAATATAATTGATAACCGTATAGAACATAGTTTGAAAATTATAACGAAATGAAAAAAAGTAAAACATAGAACGATCAGAATATTCGTCTCAAGAACCGGCGTTATACTATGTTGAAAGCCAAGTGGTGACTGGTTTCGTGCTAAGCGCGCGCGCCTTTAATGTAAAGCATAAACGTGTTCTTCAGTGAAAACTCTAGAGAGAAAGAGTAAGTAGGTGAGAGAATAAGTGAGTGAATACGGAAGCGTGCGTTGGAATGAGGGGCAGACAGAGAGGGATATGGAAAGAAATGGAGACATCGTCAACGTGTATGCTGTGAACTTTTCCTCTTCTTACTCCGGAAGTAAAATGATGTTAACTGTAAGGTCTTCTGAATCGATTATACACCGTTTTAAAATTATTAAGTATATACAAATTTGAATTCTGCATACGACCATAATTAATATTATATTTTTATTTCAAGATATACATGAGATAAATAAACAATTCTCATATTTTTAAGCATTCACATTCATTTCTAGGGTAAATTTAAATTTGACTAATTTTGACTCTAATTTAGGATGATGAAAACTTTTAACTCTTAATTAATTATGCAAAACTTTATATTGATTCCCTAAATGGTTTAACAATTTTTAATAATTTACATATAAATTATTAGTAAGTAATTTTTTTCGTATTACCTAAAAATTTCAGGAAATAATTTGTTTCGTTTCATTAAAAACTTCTTAATTTCTTCTGTAATTATATGCAACATTATTTAATCCGTACATTACTTAGATAATAAACACACATGCACACATGCACACACGTACATGTTTACATTTAATCACAATAAAAATAAGAATTGTTCAACAATTAATGTAAATTAAACTTAGTGGTTACAGGAATTATACCCATTTTTCCTTACCTTAAATAAATTTAGTTGATTATTTCATAAATTTAATTAAAAAAACTAAAGTTATGATATTTACGGAAATACAAATCCATTTATAAGCCAACTTCATAGACTATATATGTCCGAGTGCTCATAATGATAATATGATTATAATATATTATATTAATAAATTAATATAATAAGCAGATGTATTGACTTTGAAAACGGATGTTCAGTCGTTATTCGAAGCAATAGATTATTTATGAAAAAAACTTTTCGTATACACAATTTGGTAAAAATAATTACGTTTCTTTCGATTCAAATAAAAAATAAAGATATTGATGAATCTGCATAAAATTCATCTTGTTTATAATACAATAATATTCATAATTATTACAATATTATAACATTATATTTATTATGTTAAGAAACACATTGTATATTACATAATACTTTGGTATTATTTTTATTAGTTTTTAATAAACTTTATCTTTATAACGGAATGTGTTGGAATTAAAATATTTTTAAATAGCATTTTTTCTATTAATATATTTTCTGAAGTATTATATATTTTTAAATGAACAATTGTTTTATAATTATTGTAAATAATGTATAGTTATAATATATAAAATTTTGATTGCACGTAAAGATATCAAGTGTAGTACACTCTTTTATAAATCAAAATAAAATTCATATCTAATACGCTATTTTAAAAACATTGTTTCGTATTTTTATACGTTTTTAATATTTTATATGATATATACAAATACACTGATAATGTATTGGTACGGACAATATGCATATATAATTTATACGTGTCAATTGTAGACGTTGAATCTAATCTTCTTTTTGTAGCAATTCCGTATATTGACACATGAAAAATTGACGGGGGGGAGGGAGAATCAAGGAACTTTCTAGGAATTTAATCAATGTTTTTGTACATTCATTTGTAAAATTCTGATTTGCTTTTATATTAAGTATAACTATAATATACAGTAAAATCAATGAATTATTATTCATTGTTCGAGATTCCGTTCGACATACGAAAATCTCGCAATAATATTTTGTCGTTTAGAAATTTATTATAATTTTTATATATTATGATTGCCAAAATGCGTAAATAAGGACCCTTATTAAAAATTTCGTCTCTATTTAGTGTTTTGAATATGATTACCTTTGATGCATTTCTTACAACAAAACAAATTCATTTTAATATTACTGTAAGAATTATAGGAATTTGTGTAACGGAAATTTCGAATTCATATTTGTTCTAATGCGTAATATATTTAAATTTGCCAATCATAATGCAATAGGCAATTAATGATACAATGATTGATGCTTGTTCCTTCGGAGGAGACAATCGAATAAGCACCCTCGCGAAGAAGAGGAGCAAGGCACATGAAATAAACTGCATGAAATATGCAGACTAAGTTACTTCCAGCAGTTACTTTAGTTACGTACAATCATTTCTTATTTATTCTTATATAACAGTTACCCTTTATTTTATTCGCTACTTCGACTTATACAGAGGCATTCTACGTTAACTACGGTGTTGTATATTGACTGTAATCATTATTCAAAATATTCATACAGTAAGTATGAATGATATTTCGTAGCTTTCAATTTACAACCGATCGCCACAAAAGGAAGTAAAACGATTAAATGCAATATTCACCATAGAAGTAATTCAATAAATTATAAGTCACACGGTGAATGTAAATAACAACAACGCGGATTCAACTTGCAAGTGATCGCCATACTAAAAACTTGCCAACTAATGGAAAGTATTTCACACATTTTATGAAAACGTAAAGCTACAATTTTTGCTTCATATACCATAACATATAATTTATAATCTGTTTTAATACATTTATTATGTTGTCATAACTGCTGTCAAGATAATATATTCAATTTTTTAGTCAATATAAAAACAACTAAATTTCAACATTATATTCTTCATATTGTTTACAATAAACACTATAACAGTAACTAACATGGTTCGGAGACTTTCTTTTGATACCTGCATCTATCCAACCCCTCCCACTATCAGCATCTCCTCACTTACATTTTGGGGAGAGCTTACACTAGGAATAATTGCCGAACATTCATATTAATTTGATTTAATCAGAACTCAGTTATCTGCTAATCTACTTTTAAAAGAAATGAGTCATTAAAACATTTATAATCAAAGTTTTATAATAGAAACTATAAAAATCTGTTTACGTAAAATAATAAAATGAACACTTGTAACTATATAAATCTTATCTAATAAATAAATAATCATATATAATAAATAAATAATCTTATCTAATAAAATAAATCTTACCTAATAAATCTAAAGAGTATATTTCAGTAGAGTTTTTTACATATTTTTGATACGTGCAATTGATAATTTAATTTGTATCAAATTAAACAAGTTGCTATTGTTAAATTTAACTTTTAATCATTTAATTTTATTTAGAAACTTATATTACTTACCTTATCAATGAAAAAATAATTTATATGTAAACAAATTTTTCTTCGCATTAGAATCTTTTTATTTTATTTAAATTAAATACAGTTAATAGATTTATATCATTTTTAATCTAATCTTCCATATCTATTTCTTAGTAATAATAATAAATATAAAATACTTTTGTTTCATTATTTATATTCATTATTTATATGTTTACATTTAATATATTATATAATATTTACTAAATTTATATTAAATTATAAGATAAATAATATATACGTCTCGATTATTTTTAAATGGTTGATAAATAGACGATTAGAAAAAATTCCATTGACATTAAATATTGTAATAATCAAATAACAATTATATATTCATAACATTTTTTATCTTTTTAATAATATTAATATAGTTGAAAAATCTTAATAACTGTATTCCGTTTCATTAATATAATTGGTTTTTGGTAGTTTAATTAAAAATTCAACAATAAACTTTAATGTCATATTTGGTACAGTAAATTTTTTAGGTTTGTAGACTTTAAGGTTTTGTAATATATGTAAATTATTTTTAAATAATGAATAATGAAAACGAAATTTACTGACGTCGTTAAAATCAGGAATTTTACGAAACTGAAGCATTTTTTCAAGATATTACTTTCAAAAAAATAGAAAAATTTTAATATCTCAATACAAGATATTGTCAATTATATATTATATTATGTATAAACAATTATAGATTACTGTACATGAATATGCATTAAACAATCATGGAGCAAAATTTATCTATATGTGTCATAAATTTTTTGGACTACATTATGAATTAAAATTTATAATTTTTAAAATAATATTTTTGTTGTCGCAAAGTCAAATCAAATAAAATCCTGATCTCTATTAATAAAATATTAATAAAATCAATAAAATATTTAAAATAATTCACTTATCAAAATGCATACTCAAAACATAATTGGAATACGCATTTATATAGTAATTTACAATATAAATCTTCTTTTTCACATATTATTACAAAATATGATAGATACTGATGAACAACTTGTTTCTTGTACCTAATGCTAGTCTCTCATATATATGAAGACACGGGAATGACTAGATGGAAAATGTATGGTGCAGAAGGGAAGACCGTGAATCGCGTTTAAAAAATTATGCTACAGCTGTAAGTACAAAAAATAAATAATAGATTCAATTAATTATATTTTTATATACAAAAATTTTGTAAAAAATATTTATTTATGTTTTTTAATAACTAAGAAAATTATAGATATAATTAATATATTTTTCCTAAATTTATAACTTCCTTTTTATAACTGTATTATTAAAATTATAAAATATTGCAACATACAATATTCAAAAGAATTCGATATTTCTTTTAAAGTGATAAATAAAATTAATATTTTAATTTTATTAATAATATATTACATATTTATATATAATTCAATAGTATACTGCATTATTATATTATCTCACACTTCTAAGTTTATTTGTATATTGTTTAAAATTATAAATTTAAAATAAAGTAATGTTTTATAGATATATGCTTTCAATATTTAATTTTGCTACATATATTTTTTTGAATAATATTCCGTCAGATATATCAGAATCAGAATAATATTCCTGAAAATTTAATATATACAGAAGAATTAAGAAGTTAAAAATAGTAGATTGGTTAAGTTTTTTCTTCTTGTCGAAAAATAAACACAATATTTTTATTTAAAATAAAAATCAAGGAGCTTACTTTATATATAAAATATATATTGCGTAAATATATAATTGCGTACGCGTTTAAAAATATCAAAATATTAATAATTATTTAAAATGTTTATATAAAATAAATTTCATTTAATTTTTAATTTATTAAATAAACTTTACCAAATCTACTCTAAAATATTAATATAATAAACAGTTATTTTCGCACTTATATCGTGCAATATAAATTTTCGAAAAATTATTGGCATAATCAATTTTCAATAAGTGAGCGTAAGTTTATCTAATTTATATTTGCACTTACTTTTATTTTATTATTGATAAAATATCTTATTGCATATAAGTGAAATGCTAACCTTCTACAGTTACAGGTTCCACTGGTGTAGTTTGAATTGTTAACTCAGTTGGTGGCGCCTCTACCGATGGTACTGCTGCTGGCAGTGCATCAACCAAAGTTGTAACTGCAATGGATGTTACTTCGTCAGCGAAAGCATTTTTATCATCTTCAATTGGTGGCGCTCCTTCAGTAGGTGCAGTCTCTAATCCGTCGGGCAATAGTGTATCACTATCTATTGATACTAAATTCTCCGTAGATATCGGTTCTTCTAAAGGTGGAACGGCCGCTAATGAAATTAAAAATATTTTAATGTAACTTGTAAAATTAAGTAATAGTTTATACTTTCATTATATAATATTTTGAAATAATTTAGATAAAAATAATATATATTTTAAAAGTTTTATAATATTTAAAAGTTTTATTTTATGCATTAAATTATATACGACGTTAATTAATATTATTATGAACTATAAACTAGTACTATACTTTTATTTATTTTACTTTATTTCAACATTATTTATAACTCTGGGTGAACTATTTAAGTATTATTATTACTTGATTAAATATTAATAATATAATAAAATATATGACATAAATAAAATGTGAGGATTTTATGTACAAGTTGATGTTTTATATGATATCATAATTTAAAAATAATTATTTTCTAATAAATTTATATACGTTCATAAATAAATATCAATGTAAATATAAATTTGCTTTTAAAAAAGTAAAAAAAAAACTTTAGTACTGCTAATGCTTTAGATGATGCGATCAGATGACTTATAAAAATAAAATAGCTATTTAAGTGCATAAAAATAACTTTACGTGCACACTTGTGAAGGTGACAAGCGTTTCGTAATGATAATCCCTTTTCAAATATAAAACAAGAAAATTAAAAAATACGTTCATAGTAAAAATAATAATTATCAATATATAAATAAAAATATATTGCAATTACAGAATAAAATGTAATTATTTTAATGATTAAAACAATAAATTATAAAACATTTCATTTTTATATATATGAAAGAAATATTTTAATAAAAAAAAATATTTTTTACTTAAATTAAGATTCATTAATTATATATTAATAATATTTTTATGTGAAAATGTAATAAATAACGTTTTTCATATAATAATCATATATAGATATTGGTCATTTTCACCTGGATTTAGAATATAATAAATCTTATTGCACAATTCTACATCTACTTCAGATATTTCTTCTGTTGATTCTGACGTTTCCATAGCTTTCAGTTTCGAAAGAAGTAGGTTTAATACATTTAATGGATTTGGTGCAAGTGGCTCTGAAAATATAGAATATTAACTATTTTTATTTTCTCTATTTGTAACTAAATCAGTAATATTAATAACATTTTCTATTGAATTATGAAAATAATACAGAAAGTAATAAAACTGCTTATTACAAATAGTTTTTATTTTTTAAATAAGAAATTCGTATGTATATTATTACATTTTTTATAAATATTTAAATAAAAGAAATTCAAAATTGTAGCATATATATTAAAGTACTAATATTAATTTACTGATTTTATAAAAAAAAAGACTTGAAAGATAATCATACTTGAATGAATACTTTTAATTACAAAATATTAAATCGATTTGTTCATTTATAATTCTTCATTTATGATCAATAAGAAATTATTTTAAAATAAAATTGATTTACTTTTCGAAAATGTATATCGATATTAGATCTTTTTAGAACGATTTTAGAACTTAGAATACACATCATTACATAAATTTATTATAGAAAACAAAAATTTACTAGAAAAATCTAAGCCAATATATACTTACGTTCATCATTTTTAGGTGTCGGTAGTGTAATTGTCATTTTAAAAATATATTTTAATTCAGTTTTAAATGTTATTGAATATTATAATATAAATTTAATTAAAAGTTAGACCTTTCTCCTTAGAACACTCGCACTACAATGGTCGTAAATGTATGTAGCTCTAGCAACTAAATAGTGCAATAGTGAGAGTTATGTAATAAGGATATAATTAGTGATTGGAAGTGACAAAATTAGGATGAAGATATAGGTTGCCAATAATAGAATCAACGAATTAAAAATTAATTTCAAACCAGTATTATATTTTTCAACTTAAAAATATGAATTTAATTTTTTAATATTCTTTAAACGACCGTATTTTATGAATTATCAATTTTTTCATGTATTAATTTATTTACCGAAAACAGATATTTATATTAAACATGAGCATAATTAAATTTTTCATAATAACATAAGAAAAAATTCATTCGAATAAAATTATTATTTTCAATATCATAATAATATTAAAATAATTTAATATTTTCTAAGATTATTAAATAATAAGAAATGATAAGATTTATTTTTTTTAGAAAATTATTAATTGGTTTGATCTTAAAAAATCTATAACTTATACAGGACATAAGCTAATAAGATTATTAAAAAAAAGTATAGGCTTCAAAATTAAATAATTTTTTATAAATAAACAATATATTCAGAAAAAAAACTAAAAAATATAAGAAAAATAATAATGGCTACTAAAAAAATAATTAAATTACTATAAATTTTTATTAATTTTTTCCATTCCTTCTCTCATTTATTCATATTTATAAAAATTGGCAAATTTAATAAATGCTTAAATTTATTATTTACATTATAATATAAATGTTAATATTATTGATTTTTAATTAATATAAAAACTATTTTAGACTTAAATAATGCAGAATTATTTTTAATTATATAGGAATATTTACTGATAGTCTTTATTTTCAATTTTATTAACGGTAATTTGATACATAAATTATAAATTTATATCAATTAATAATAATATATTAATTATTAATATAAATTATATATATTTCAATAACCTTTGAAATATATATTTGAAATATAGAATAAAAAACTTCATTATAAATTTATATTATTACAGTTTTATTATTACAGTTTATTATTACTAAAAAAATTTGATAATAATTAAAAAATTTTTGAACCTCATTTTCAATTTGTATTTCTTAAATAAAAATATTATATTCATTTAGTCATAAAAAAATTGAATTCAAGTTTTTAGTTAAAAATTAGCTAAAATTAAATATGATAAAATAAATGTCTTTTATGATATTATGAACGTACATGTACCTGCAGAAAAAATCAGTTAATAAAGTATATACATTTGCATATGAATTATATTAATATATTGATGATTAGAATTTTTTAGAATTTTTAACTTAAATATTGTTCATGTGCATTATATTTATATAATACATTTTCATATTTATATATTACATTTATAATTATATAATACAATTTCATAAAATTAATAAAAACTCTTATTTATTATAATAGTATTTCAATGCTAATTCTTATTGCAATATATTTGTTACTTCAAATTAATATTTTGTTACTTTAATAATAATTTTTAAGGGTTTCTAATTTTAAAATAACAAAATGAAAATATATTTTAGACTCATTTTTTGAAAATTACTTGATACAATTTTTAAATTCTTATTTTAATTTTAAATACAGTAAAATAAATATATTAAAAAAATGAAATCTAAAAATTTTTTATGTAATTAAATACATTCAAGATACTTTATAAATCTTAAATTCTAATTTTTTAATTTATATATATGTAAATAAATTCATTATCTAGATAAAGAATATATAAAAATAACAAATATTGAATTTCCATGCATAATATAATAATGAATTTTAATTAAATCTAAATTAGGTTAAGTTAAATTTTAACAAGTTTCAGTTATAGAAATTTTTATTTATATTATATACAATAGAAGTTTTATAGGCAGATTTGGGGGTATGTTTGAATAATAATTATACAATACATATTTATATGAATATTACAAATAAAAATACTTAAATTTAAATAAATAACGATAAAAGACTTTTATTATAAAATGGAATATCAAACATTTGTTAAGGAAGGACGATATAACGGTACAAATTTTTACTGTCAAGTAATAATTTGTTTATGTTAGGTAGAAATTTATAATTTTTTTATGCCTACGTAGATTTATAAGTATATTTTATTATTTCATTAACAAATAATTAAACATTATTTAGTTATTTTCAATACTATCATTATCAATATAAATAATTTCAAAATTTTTAAATTAATAACTATAAACATATTATATTATATAATTTACATCTGTTTGTTTATTTTAAATGATGTCTAGATAAATTTTATATAATAAAAATTGTATTTAATCTTTAAATGATAGAATATGATATAATTTGTTTCATCATTTGTGTAAATTAAAATGAAAAAAAGAAAAAAATTTTTTAATAAATATACGAGGCATTTATTTTAGAGAAAACTTCGGCATAAATAAAATTCAAATCTTATGAAAAGTAAATAAAACGATTCTTATCAATTTCAAAGTATCGAATTACAATATAAAATAATTATACAAAAATCATAGTTAATAAAATTATTTACTACGATATATTCTAGCTTCCGTTTTGTATATACTTTATATGAAAAAATAAAATAAAAATCTAATAAAAGCATTAATCTTGAAATTGAAATGCAAATTCTTTAAATATCGCGCAAAAATAAACGTAAAATCTTGGGTAAGTTTTTTGTTAGGTTACATAGTATGAACTGAAGTCAAGTCGAATCTACCTTTTGGTGGTTCTGGTTCAGGTTCTGGCTCAGGTTCTGGCTCTGTAATGAAAAAATAATTTTGTTTGTATTTTTAAGTAAATATATAATTAACTAGTTAAATTGTAAAATATAATAAATATATAATTATTTATTAAATTTATATACGAAAATGAAAATCCAAATATAACTGTAGTTTAATATTTTGTATTTATGTAAAAAAATTTAATACAAAAATAATCATTCATTTCATTATTTTTTGAATTTTTCAATTTAATAAAAATAACTAATAGAACCATATTAATTTGTATTCTCATATAAGAAGAATAAAAACTGATTCTATACCTGGCTCAATAAGAGGTGGTTCTGGTGTTTCAATGGCTGAAATAGGAGACGGCGTTGGTTCTGTAGATGTAGCTTCAGATGTAGTTTCGCTTGCCGGTTCCTCCTACATAATTACAGTAATACCGATTTTTTATCATATGTAATATTTCTTTCGATTAGGTAGTAGAAATAATAATTCGTTATCGATATATAAAATTAATAAATAAAATTAAATCTAAAATAATTTCAATTTTTAAAACAATGTAATCTTATTTTTTATTCATATTTCAATATTTATAACTTAATTTGTATATGTGATTAAAGACAATTATATTATAGTACTTACTTATATGAAATGATATGTAATTTTAATTGCAGATCTTATAAAAGTTATAAATGAAGTATTAGGTAGTACACATAAAGATTCAATTAAATATTATAGTGATAGGAATATATTTTTATTTAGAATAAAATAAATAATATAAGGTAACATAGGGATTACATCATATACCATTGAATATATAGAACTTTGGAACGAGCAAGACTTATAAATCTTATATTTACCATTAGATAAAGATTCATTATTCAGATTCATTAACAGATCGTATTACGTGTAATGCATTGCCCTAAATTTAGATAAATATACAAATATTAATAGTTGGCTGCCTGCTGCATTGGATTCGTACTATTTGCAAATAATCATATAATAATATACAAACTTTATTAATAAATTAATGAAATATTGATTAAATATTTGCAAAATTCGTTTAATCAAACAATCCATATTGAATAGTACTACAAAAAAATATAAATGAATTGAAAAGTATGTGATTTATCAAGAATTCTACTCTTCTATTATATTATACTTAAGTTCATTGTTTTTAAAAAATAAACCAAATCTTGAAGATAATGAATATAATTATTATAAAACAGTTGATCTTGAAAAATGTATAAATTATCTAATATATGTTTTAATGTATAATTTCTAATGAACATCCATCTAAGATTAGTTAAACACGTTAAACTATTTTTATATATCTCGACGACGCATTATAATAAATACAGAATTATAAAATTAAACAAAAAAACCATAAATTTAAAAGTAAGATATATAAAATTTAAATATATACATGAAGAAATGATATAAAGTTATGATATAAATGACCAATTATTTTGTACAAGTTATAATATAATAAGACAAAAATATCATTATTAGATAAATTTCTAAAATATTTTTTATAATCTAAGAAATAAAGTTCGAAGTAATCATTCATTTTATCTTTCTGATAATGTATTTACAGCAAAGACAAATATTTTGAATTCGAAGATGAATGCAAATAGAGTAGTTGGAAAATTTTACTCTTAAGTTCTGACTAATTATTTGAAGAAAATGTGAAACTCCATAACTATTAATTCTTTAAATTGTTTAAAGTATAATAAATATTGTTTTTTGTATATTAAAGATTTATATTTTACTATAATATCTACTTAATATCTGTTGTTATATAATATAAGTTTTATATTTATATTTATATGTATATTTATAATATAAGTTTTATTGCAAAATATTTATTGTTTCACATTCTGGTATTTATTGATCATTATTAAATAAAATAAACTGTAATAAAATATTTATTTTTAATTTTCAAATTGAGTAAAATTTGTATAATTAAAAAAAATTATATTAATTATAACTTCAATGTAATATTTTCATTTTATAATAAATATTCTAGAGTCAAATTTTTAAATATTCCAAAAAGTTAAAATTTATTTATATATCGTGTATATTCAATATTTATCTATTCAAAGCAGGTTTAATTGTAACAAATGAATAAATTATTATTTTAGATTTGTTTAAATAGAAATTTTAATATTCTGTCAATAAATTTTAAGCAAAATAATCGATTTAAAATATACATTCAATTATTTTAAAATTCTAATACAAACTAAATATATTTTCTATTAAAGAGGTTTATTTTTTTATATAATGCAATTAACCTATAAAGTAAAAATATATAACAGATTTAGATGAATATCATAAATATCAAATAAAATATTTTATTTTTTAATTTGTGATTTAGTATTCAAATTATATTAAAATTTGAGGTTATCCATAACTTAAGGCTACACTAAATAATTTAAAATTTTTTCATTTTATAAAATGCAGATAATTAACCAACAAAGCAAAATGTTATAAAAAAATATAAAATAACATTTTTTTTAATTTGTGATTTCGTATTCAATTTATGTTAAAATATGAAGTCTAAATGCATAAGCCTTTGAAAATAATAAATGAAATCAATTATTATAACGAACTTTTATTTCATACAAATCTCACTTAAAATATTCATAATAAAAAAATATAAGAATTCTTTCAATTGAATATATTTTAATAAAATTAAATATAGTTAGAATAAAATGAAAACTAATTATAAAGCATAAATTATTGACAGTCATAAATTTTTAACATTTAATTTATTTTTTATTTAACTTTAGTAAAAAATTTTTAATTATCAAATTGTTCGAGATTCCGTTAAACTCGCGATCGATACTCCATACTACTTTTTTGTTTGAAAATTCTTTAGAATATCTCATATGTTTATGATTGCCAGATGTGTCCCAAGAGCAAACGAATACGACTACAAGATACATCGAGTACCCTTTTTGACCTCTATAACTCTGTTTACTCGGACTGCACATCCAAAATGCGACGATGGTCAATATGACCATCACGTGCCTTGGAATTTTAGCCTAGTAAAATCAATGAACAAAACCTTTTAGGAACCCACAAGTAGTTGCTACACATCGTGCCATTTTTTACAACGTGTCGATACATATTTTAAAAAGTGTCAACAGCAAGCGACGGCACGGTGCTTCGGAGATAACCACCATTTCGTGACCACCACCACCGGTCAAGGAAGCCAATAACAGCATGACTATCGACTGTCATTCAATTACCGAAACTCCTACTCTCATAGAAGTCTAAGGTAGACATCCCTTCGCAAGAAACAGGGTGAAGACATTAAATGTCGCAACTTCGGTGCTTCGCGGCAGAAACCTCTAGAATCCTCTTGAAATCTAATGATTCAAAATCTCTCTCAGTTAGACTAATACAAAGTTATGTAAAGAAAAGAGTTCCTCAAGAATCAGTGATCAGCATAATAACCGTGAACTTTGACACGATGCTAATGGAAAAGAATATAAACCACTGAATTGCGCGACTCTCAAGACAAGATAGGCATACGTGAGGCGGTTGCCACCATTCAATTTACAACTGAACGCAACAATAATTTGGCATCTGCAGGAAAGACAAAACAGCACGCCCAATTTATCAATTGACCGTTGCATTAATCGACACCAGCTTAGGCACCAGATCCAGTAAGTTGACACGACTAGCAGGTAACAACCTGTTGAATCATAAAACTAATACAATTATTCCCAAGTCCGCGGTATTCAATTTACGTCTGAATATTGTGACTGCAAGGCATTTTTTACACAAGACAAAAATCGCATCTTTATCAAATTTTCTCTCATTTTAATAAACACCATTTTAAAATATTACATACGATTTCTTCAACTTCATTTCTTTCTACAGTACTATCTCTTCCCTTTCATTATCTATCTCTCCCCTATAGCACCTTGGAGAGAGTTTATACTTTGGTTATTTTCCAAACACAAATGTATAATTGTGTTTATGTATGCATATAAAAACGTACGCTATCATATTATTATTGATATTATAATTCACTTAGATATAATAATATAGATTATTAAATAATTAGATAATTCGTTATTATTCGTACATTTAATGTATTGTATTATATAAATAAAAGGAAAGTATAAAATTAGACCAAAAAATGGAGAACAGAGTCCCGTAAAAAATATTAATATTAAATATATATTGAAAAAATCAGTTAATTATTAAATGAAGTAAATGTATCGATGGTTAAATCTTAATATATTAATTTTATTAATAAATAAATTTTAATTACATAAAATTAATGTTTTAAAAACATAAATATGAAAAATATATTTTTTAATGATTTTGCCCATATATATAAATTTAAACGGTTATATATTAATGATATATATAAAAAATATAGAAATATAATATTATTTAACTATACATATATGTTTAATAATGAAGATTTGAATAATAATAAAATTTTACAAATAGAGAATTTCTATTATTAATTCTTAAAAATATTTTTATTTTGTCATATTAAAATGATTATATTTAGTAATATAGGAATAAGTATTTAAATTAAGAAAGAAATTTTTATAGAGCTGAAACTATTATGAAAAAAATATTAAAATATTTAAAAATAATAATTTGAAACTTTTTAAAAAAAATTCATATGTATTATTCATTTCATATGTATTATTCTGTAATAACTGAAAAAATGAATTTATTAATTAAGTTACTTTTTATTTTTCATATTTAATGTACCTATTAAATATTACTATTTAATATATGAAGTGTTTTATGCCAACTACAAAAATATACTATTTTAGTTAATAATTACTTTATCATTATGATTTTATATTTATAGTGTGATATTTATCATTATAATAATAATAGATATTTTGTTATTTTTTATCAATTTTATTATGATTTTCTTTACTTTTTATCAATACACATAATGAATTTTATACTTTAACAGATGAATATGTACGTTCTTTACTCTTATATCTAAACACATAAGAATAAAAACTATCTATAGATACATCGTTATACGTAGAATTAAATTTTTGTGCGATAAGGTCATTGGATACAAAACCATGTTTAAGAACTATTCAAACTGCAGTTTTTTACCTAATTGAAAAAGCTCTTTTTCTATTTCATTTTATCTTGTTAATCAGATACCTTTAGTAATTGAGTTACTCTCACGTTCGACTAAGAATTATTTATATAGAACAGACCGTTGGTATGCTACACATTTTAATAAAATCAGATCATACACTTTTAAAAACTAAAACATACATTTATAGTCAAACATTTAAGAAAACTTAACCCAACTACAAAAGTAGAATTTCAGAATACCATAATTAAATACAATATAACAAAGTAAAAACTAAAATTGTTATTAAAACTTTCAAAATATTATCATTTTCAAAAACAGATTTTATTAAACAAATTTTTATTGGAATTGGTGATGAAAAAATAAAAGGTACAATAATGCCATACAATATTTAAATAACTATAATAAAAATACATTAGGAAATAACATTTTTATAAAGAATTTCTCATTATCAATTGATTCAATTTAAAATTACAATACAACTTAAATATCATTTTCTTATTACACTTTGAAGGCACGCAATCGCAAGCGAAATTGAAACCAAATATGAACAAGTTTGTTATTTTATAATCATTAGATTTCTTAAATGTCACAGACATTAAAAAATAAGAAAGGGTTATCGTTATATGGCAAAAAAGGTAATAGAAAAACACAAAAGAATTAAAAGAACCAACCAAGGAAAGAAAAATCAAATATATACTATTTTTGAACTAAATTATAAAAAAATTTTTAAAAAATTTTTTAAATTAATCATATTATAGGGTAAAAGAAAAACATTTATAGTATTTTTACAAACGGCAATAGTCTCCTTCAAAATAAAAAATAAAAATATTTTCTGTAGAAAAAGTTGACTATCGCACCAACATTGAATTTTGGACTGTTGAATGAAATGGTATATTGAAGGTATATTTAAATTGTATGGATTTCATGCTTCAACTGCTTCCTCCTCCTTTACCTTTTTCTCTTCACCCTTTTTCGACCATTCAGGTTTCTTCTGTAAATATGAAACAAATACATATCAACCTTAGATTATTACAAAATCTATTTATCATTTTTAGTTCTTTTCTTAAAAGCCTTTCAAAACTGTTAAGTTGTTTACAAAATAATCTAAAAAGATCTAAATTTAAAATAAATAAATTTAATATCATGAGATGCAATATTTCATTTATATTTAATGCATTATCCTAATAAATCAATAAATATAATAATTCCAAGTAGACCAAATGTAAATATTCCTTTTTACAGGAAGTGTGTTGAGATTTTTGTATTTTTATATATTTATATATTACTGTATTTATAATCGGCATAAATAAAAAAGTGTAATAGAAGTAAAAATAGGAAAATAATATGAAAATAAAGCAAAAAAATTAAAAAAACTATAAAAAAATTATTGCGTAAAAATATTGAACTATCTGTAAGTTGAAATCTTTAAAAGTTGTAAAATTTTTTTATTTTATTTATTTCATATAATTAAATATATAATGACCTATAATCTGATAAATACAGATAAAAAAAATTTTTTTAATAATTAAATTGAATTATAAAAATTAATTGGATATAAAATGAGCACATTAATTATCATAACTGATTGGAAAAATTATTATACTCTATAATTTATTAATGCTAAATTTGTTTAACTTCCAACTTTTTCAATACTTGAGCAATATTAGTAAATCTGAGATACTTCAAGGATATTTTTATTTAAAAAACTTTACAAATTTAGAGATTAAATATTTTCATACTTACATTTTATGTGACACTTTCATAAATTTCTTTTAATTAATATTAAACAATTATAGCGTAAGAATAATGAAAGAAACATAGTATATTCCTTGAACATATTTTTACTTAATTTATTTATATTTATGTAATAATCTTTTAATATTGAAGTTACTGATTGATTTATTGTACACAAATTTTCTTAAGAAGTCAGATAATGGATTTATAGTATTCAAGTATTAATATAATTTAATTATAATAATTTCACATTATGCATATGAATATAACATGTAACGACCAATAATTAACTTAATAATAATAACTGAATAATAATTAACATTAATAAACAATAATTATGAACAAAAACTTATTTATTAATTATTTTATATATTTATATATATATATATATATATATATAACTTGTTTTATATTTAAAATTAAAAAAAAGATATTTTGATAAATATAACATAAATTTAATTTTTGTTATTTTTGTAGGAATTTTATGGATTATTTTTTCTTGTTTTTAGATATTCCAATTATTCACATATAAAAAATATGTCAAACAAAATTATACAAAAGGAATCAATAAAAATTAATCTATATATAGTTATTAAATTTTAATAAAAAGTTTATAAAACTAAAATTTAAGAATGAAACAGAGATTATAAAAGTGTATAAAAAAGCAAATAAGTCAAGAGCTGCTAGAATTACATTATAATACTGAGCGCCGTAGCAAATACAGTGCATTGAAAAATACATCTCACCCGTTCGGCGTAGGTTTTCTTTTACAATTATTTTTATTTTCATTATATTACGCGATGATTTTTTTAATTTAGGACTACATATAGAAATTATTTATATTTGTGTGCTGTTTGACTGATTGTTTAGGTGGGTGTAGGGTGTGTATGTGTCAATATACATTCTTTGTAATGTTCAAATGAAAAATTATATGGTTATAAAATATAAATTTTTATTGAAAACATAAAAATAGAATTAGTATATATATTAAATTCAAAAATAATTGAATTTAAAAATTAACATTCATAATTTTTTAAAATAATCGCAACTTAGATTTGTTAGAGAACATTAATCAATATTCTGAACTGTTTTTGTTTACCTTAAAAAATTTTTTGTTTGAAAACAAATAAAATATAGGGTGGATAAGACAAAATTAAGAAAACAAAATTAATAAATTGTTAATAAAAATAAAAAGAAATCATAACAATCCTAGCAGACTGGCATATATACGAAGACTGAAAAATTAAGATCCTCAGTTGAAAAATATAAAAATATAATTATTTTTTTTAATAAAAATAAAATTGGATATGCAAAATATTAAAAGATTTAATGTAATAAAGTAAGATCTATGAAATTTCATCAATTAAATCTAAAACTAAATAATATTCTAAAAACATATCATATAAATTTTCATTTTTATCGTTAATTAGCTATAAAATTCATAATTAATTCTTTTTATTATAAATTTAAACTTTTTTTCTGATTTCGTAGAAATCATAATAATTCATTTATGTCTAGTAACAACTGAATAATGAAAGTAATATAATTGAACATGGATTTTACTGAAGTTCAATTTACATTATGTGTGCCGGTCTCTATCTATCGATATTTTATAATATTACTGAGTTTAATTTTTATTTATAGTTTTTTTTTATATTCTTAATATGAATATTTATAATAATTTGAGGCTGTTTGTTATCTACTTCTTCGTCTGCCATTCTGCCTTCTCGGACTTCTTGGGCTGTGGAGAACAACAAACTCATTGCCTAATCAACCAAAGATAATTCTACTTATTGCTATTCATGTAGAATCTTATATAGAATTTTATAAAAAATAAATTTTTATTTTTTTAGTCAGTGTTGAATATTTCGTTTTTTATTAAATTTTATCTTAGAAGTTTGTTACAATTTAAAAAAAAACAGATAAATATTCATATATTACAAAATACATTCCTACATTAACATTAAACTATATTAGGTATCTATTGAAGAAAATAGTATAGAAATTGAATAAATGAAGTATGAAACATATTAACAATATAAATTTCTTTAAAAAATTTGCTTTTTTAGTTATTTTATTTTTATTGTATTATTAATAAAATATTATAAAATGTTTAATATTGACACAGAAATATTATAATTAACTTAAATATTTATTAAATATATAAATGGTGAATGTAAAATGAAAGTAAGATTTCGTAATTGAAGTAATTATAATATAATTATATAGTGTATAAATAATAATTACCAAAAGTAAATAGAAAATATAATCTTAATAATATTCTACTCTATAAGTTCTTCATATAGCTTTGTTGTTATATTTATATATAAATGGATATAAAACGATGGGAAAAATGTAATAAACAAAAATTAAAAAGATAAGAGTGAGAAAGAGAGAGATTAATGCGAGTGAAAAAAAGTGCCTCTCTTTATTATAAACGTAATATATGCGGCTATTAAAAATCATTTTCCTTACCTCCTTGTCCTCTTCTTCAAGAGTAAATTCTTTCTTCTTGACCTGTTTTAATTGATTACGGAAATTGAATTCAGCCGCCTTCTTTTGTAGCTTGGCAAACTTGTTTTCATACTTGGAAACCTTTTTCAGAGTTGGTTTCATACTGCATTAGAAATAAGATTTTGTACATAGATAAAAATATAAATAGGAGTAATAGCTTCAAGCATCAAATTATTTCTGTACTTTATTCAATTTTTAATCCATATATACTTTTAGAAGAAGATGTAAATATTTTGATACCGAAATTAAAATCAAATGATAATAAATTTTAATATCAATGTTTGGATAGCTTTATAATTTTACATTAATATTATATACTATATTTAATTATATACTTAATTATGTATGTGTTAAAATTTTATTATATGACTTAGGAAAAGTTAATTTTTTATACGAAACTTACATGAAATTTGATAAATCTCATACGATTATGAAAAATAACTATATGCTTATAAAATACGTATTAAATAATTAATTTTCAAAATTCAGAAATTTCTACATTATTATAGAATTGTAAGTTAGAAAAAATCTAATTAATTATTTATATATAATTAGATAATTAAAATCACATGCTCAAAATTGTACTTTTTTATATACTATATTTAATTATCATATTTGTTCTCAAAACATTGTTAAACAATGTATAACTATTAAATCAATAGAATTAAAAGATTTAAAAAATATATAATACTTACAATTTGCCTCGAAGATCATTGACTTGACTGTTTAAATCTGCAATCTATATTCACGAAGATATATGTTATTAAAATATTATTATTATTTAATACTAGCCATAAAAGCTATCAATTGAAATTTTAAATTATGAAATGTTATTGTAAAATTATGATCTTTTAAAACATACACGAAATATCGAATAATCTTATAGCAATAATTAGTTAAATATATTTAAAATTATTCTTTCATAAAATGAGATATGGTAGTCAAGTATGATTTGAAACTGAAAATTTAAACTACATAGGATTGAATTTAATAATAGTTTTTTAATGTAAATCTACACCTAGCCCAAATATCTTATAATAAATGTAACAAATTGTATACGGTTTAACAATTTGCACATTTCTTTAAAAAAAAGTATTAAATTAGTATTAAAAATTGGATAAAACACAGCAAACATTTTTTATTGAGTATACAAACAATAAGTAAACACCTGAATTGAAAATTTAAAAAAATGTTATAAATTCTAAAAAAAGAAAAATAGGATGACATTATAGTTATTCAATATAAAACTTAATTATAACTGATTTAGAAGTTAAGAATTAGTAATGGATTTATTTTCTATAATATAATCATAAAACTATAAATTTTAAGTATGATCTGTAAATTTTGAATTATAAACTATTCTAAACAAACTAAAACACAAGCCATTACGGTAAGCAAAATAAGCATAAAGGAAAATTAGTTTGACTTATATTGTAAAATATACGTAAATTTACATGGTAAAGATATATATTTATGACATAATTTATCGGTATATTAGATATCCTAAAAATAATAATCAATAAGTCAGGTAAAATGATTTAGGCAGATGTGTTCAAAAAGGTGCAGGAGCAAAAAGACAAAAGTAAAAGAATAGAAAAATACAGACAATTTCTATAATTTCCGATATTCGAACGTATACTTACGTTGATAAAACAGAAATCTGACATGCTCTGTTGTAATAATTTATAAAACAAATATGTAGGTAGAGGAAAACTTAATGAAATTATGCTTAATGAAAATGGTATATGATGATTTGCTTATTTTATTGTATAGATAAAAATAAATAATGAATTTTCTTTTTATAAATATTATTAAATATTTATATTAATATAAGAGAAACCACACAATCAATTTTAGGATTTGACTATTAGCACTGTTTATACACAAAAGACCAAATGCAATAATCAATTCAAACTCTGAACGAATGAACGATATCTGAAATAATGACTAGGAGGCAATAATACCGCTTGGTGAATAATAATGCTCTATGATTAAAACAAGCTGGCTGTAAATAGTGTTGAAATTTTAAAGATTAGGTGTCAACTGTAGATATAATTTTTCTATATGCTATATATTCTTTTATTTAGATTAAAGGAAACAATAGCATCTTTTGTAAAATAATAAAATGCAAATGTTTATACTTTACTGTAATATTACTTTAAAAGTTTTAATTAGGCGAATTTTAATAAAAAATGAAAATGTAACCTAAAATCTGTGTAATAATGGTAGTTTTTTGTAGGAATTTCTGGATTCAACAATGTAATAATATGTTATTCCAAAAGAATATGACTAATGTAATTTATACATCTTTGGATACTAATTTTACAATATTTTTATTAAACAGAATTGACCAATAATATTTGTTTGAATTCAAAATCATTTGATCTTTAACTATCTATATGTGATTAATTCATACAAAATATATTTACAATTACTTATTTGAAATCGATGCAAAATCGAACTTAGAATTAAAAAATTACTTATTTAAAAACGGTGCAAAATCGAATTTAAAATCCAAAATTTTCTTGTTTAAAATTTATTTACAATATATTTTATAAATAATTCAACAATTAATTAACATTTATATTTTATATAGTTTATAAGATTCATATATTTTCTATAAAATTTTAACAAAAATATTAATGTTTAATTTTATTCATATTTTTTAATATATTAATTTATGAATATAGACTTATTCTTAATTATTTTCCATAATGAATAAGATAAAATTTAATATTAATAAATTAATATTTAGTAATATTTGATTAATATTAAAATTTAGTTTTATGTTTCATAAATTTTTACGGGCACATTATAGTAATATAATCTTCTATAAATTAATAATCCTAACATTTATTTAAATAATTTATTATTTTACTTCACATAATTTATTAAATTTAGATTTTTATTTTAGAGAAAAATATGGATTTTACTTTGTACGAAACAGATTCTCCTAAAGAATATAGGTAATATCGAATTCCATAGCATGGCACTTCTTAATGCGTTATTTTTTAAAAATCTTTACTCAAAAAACAGTTACGTCTATTTTTGTGAGAGTCTTAAGTGTATACATCATATGTTAAATTTCATATTCTTCATATTTCAAAATTATTTCTGTAATTATAAATTTTATATTTTGATATATACCTTTCAAGTTTTATAACTAATGACCTCAAGAAAAATTTCATCATTTTAAATAATTCAACGTAAAATCGTAGCAACGTATTCTTTAATGATTTAAACAATTTAATTATGTAAAACTAAATTATAGTCGAACATTCACAATACAAAATTATTCTTTTTAAAATATGATTTCTTATTATTATCGAAAATGAATGAATAAAACTGGAACGATTGTATGAAGTGCCACACTTAATTATTTTTAATCTGATACTTTTATTTTGACATATATATATATATATATACCGAAGCTATGAATACTGATAAACTCATTATTTTTTATATTCCTTCATGTTCATAGTGTAGTTTAGAATGCCAGATATTTAAAAAACTATAGTAATTCAAAAGAGATTGTAAATTCAATGTCAAATATATCAATTTTACAATGTCAAATACTGTTTGCGATTTTGCACCTCGTATACGTATACAAATATTGCATTTAATATCTAAAATAGAAAATTATATTTTTTATGTTTCATTTTAAAGGTATTCGAAATTTTAAATAAAACAATTATGCTTCCTTTCTTATTTCAGCAAAATACAATTTAATTTTATTTAATAAAGTATATAAAATTAATATATGAAATTATTACCAAGAATACATTTACTAAATAGTTCCAATTATTTTTTAATATTCAGCAAAAATAGAGTAGATATTATGGTTATTTTATTCATTTTTTATTATATAAAATAATGTTAATAAATCTTGAAAAGCTATATTAAATATTAAAGTTAGTAAAGAAAACATTTATAACTGTTTATTTTGATAACCAAAAAATTATTTTTTACTCATTACGATTTATAAATGATTAAATATTAAACTACACTTTTTTTAACTATATATTAAACAAATAAATCTATACCTAGTTTCCGTTATTTGATACATAATTATTTTATAAATAATTTGCTATGTTTCAAAATAAAAATAAAATAAATCTAAATAAAATAAAAAATGTAACATTTATATATATATATATATATATATATATATATATATATATATATATATATATGTATTTATATATAAAATATGTTTTATTTATAACAATTTATAGAAATTGATTAATAATTTATCATATATAATTAATATTAAATAAACTCATTTTTAATATTTTTTTAATTACGGAAGCTTTTTTGTTTTTGAAGGAAAACTATTTTTTTTTATTTTGTATTCTTGGTTTTAATTAAACAACTATAAAAAGTTAATATAAAATTAAATGGAAATAAAATATTTAAAAATCTTATTAACTATATTGAAATAAATTACAAAATTATTATCAATTTTTTACATACACGGAAGAATATTTTGTAACTGTATTAGTTGCAATAATGATTCAGTACATCTGACACTCAATTTCAATCAGTTTTTGTTCCAATTAAATTTCAAAGTAAATCAAAACAAAAGCAGATTCATCAAACAGTTTCATAAAAAAGGTAAAAATGCACATATATACATTTTATACGTTTGACAAAGTAATATGCCATAGTATATTATTAGACTATAAAATACAGTTATCAACAGCTATGGTCGTCTGGATTTTCTCTCCGCGTGAAAGTATAATGAGAGAAAAAGGGAATTTTTGTTTTGATATGATATTTGTTTAAAATGCCCTTTTTTAATTTTATTAAAAAATATGCACGTTGCTTTATTTATCAATAGTACCTCATAGTCCCTTTTCCGAACTTCACGCTCCAAATCCCACTTCTGACCCTCACAAACGTAGACGCGCTCATGATACGCTGTGCAAATCCGCTTCAATTCGGCTATAAAGAATATGAATAAAGACCAAACTAAAGATTTGTTCTTCTTTTTATATTTTTACTTAAAAAATTCAATAAAATAATTTGTAAATACACCCATGCGTTTTTTCAAACATTGGACGAAAAATTATGTAGTGCTCGCCTGAAAAAATTCGTTAATATATTTAATATAATTCCTCTTAAAACTTTTAGTAAAATAAATAATAATTTCATATTATACAGCATTTTGAAATAAAATAAATTATTCATAATTACAATAGGTAAAAACTAAATAAAAAGATATTTTCCACGTTAACGAATGTTTTGGAAAAACATTATTGAAAATTATTTTCATAAATATTTTAATAAAAACTATAATGCTTTTAAAATTCTCTCTTTCGAAGATTTTGATGTCATGAGTGATGACAAAGGACCAGAACAATTGTTTCCTACTCATAAAGCGCACAGTGATTGCGATTTTTATCAAATATAAAATACACGTGCACCAATGGACTACAAATGAAAATTAATGAAAAAAATTAGGAATTGGTGAAAAGGTAATATCATTTGTATATTTCTACTACATACTACTGGAGACTTCGATGAAAATGAAACAAAAAATTGAACATAAAAATAGAAAGAAAGGAAAACGAAAAGGTGTAAGAAAAAAGAACATTAAAATAAAAACGAAAAAGTTTTATCACAAAATTGACAATCCCGTGGTTATACAAAGGATCTTGTGTTCTATTTGGCGATATGTGCAATTTAACATATTTTCACATGGACGGATGCCTTTTCCAACGCACATAATTGCATTATTATTTTGCTTCCGTCCGCTGCGAAAAGAAGCGCTTTATATTCACTTTGACCTATTTGTGCCAAAAATTAAAAATAACCATCGCTTTACAAATGCACAATTAATTTCGTATAATTTCATTACATTGAAACAAAAATTTTGTAATGTGAATTTATATACTAAATTTATAAGTAAAAATAGTAATTCAAATTTCTTTTCACGAGTAATATATATTAAAATTAATAATTATTATTAAATTATTGTATAATGACCTTTAATAATAAATTATATTTATTAATAAAATTTAAAGATATTTAATGTAAATTTGTTCATTTATTATGTTTACTTGTCATCCATTTCCTACATGAAAATTCGAAAAATTAGGTGAAAGTAAAAAAGCGCAATTTCTGCAAATAAAACTTAAATATTTTTGTAGGAAAAAAATTTGAATGCATGTGTAAGTTTGAGGTTTCACTTTTATATTGGTTTATTTTCATTTTTTCACTTGCACATAGCTAATTACCTCAAAATCTTTCAATCTACTTTTCCGCTCAAGATCAAACTTATCGCCTTCGAGATCGTACATTCTTTGCCAGTAGGACGAACAAATCGTCTGCAGCTCGGCTAAAAAATAAAAATTCACGAAAAAAAATTTCACGAAATTAAGGTTCCTCCTTTGACATCTTTTACCAATATTAATTGTGTAGAAAATTGTATTCACTTTACTAATTAGTATACATTGCCTTAATATTTTCTTCTTTTTTATGTAATGGTTATTATAGATTTTTCTAAATATTTCATAATCTAAACCATAAGTACTAAAATCTTAATTTCGCAATACTAGTAATAGTACAAACAAATCTCTTACAAAAACTCATTTCTTTCAACTTAATTTATATTATAATTTAAAAATTACTCAGTATGAATTTGTTATATGTAGAGTATATTGAATAACGATTGTAATAAACGGGTTTAAAGGATTGTTTATATTAAAAGTATTATTGGAATAATAGAAATTTCAAGGTCGGAATGGTAAACAAGTCGACGCACAGGGTATATTTAGAAATATTTATTCAGAATATGATAACAAAATTTAGATAGGCGGACTGGTAAAGAGCGAGTAAGAGAAAAGGGAGAAAGAGAGAGAAAGAGATAGTATACTGCTTGAACAAAGAAATTATATTTTATTTACTTCAAGTGTACCTTTTATATTTATATAAGCTTAAGTAAAATGTATATCAGTGATATTTGATCGAATATTTTCGTTATTTATGTAATTGACAGTTATTGGTTTAGATTCAAATTAAGAAATACTACTCTAAATATCTTATTTATAACATCTCTAGTAGAAAAAAATAAAAAAAGCCTGCCATATAATTACATTTAGTAAAAACCATTTCTTATTGCGTTCTTTGTCTAATTAAAAAATATAATAAAGAATACGAGAATCAAGAGTTCAATTTGAGAAAATAGATCCACTTATCTTCTAGTAGAAATTTTGTCGAAAAGCAGCATATATTTTCTTTTTTATAACTTGATAAATTTAGCAAATTTGTATAATTATATACATGTGTTTTTATCCGATTTCTTATTAGAAAGCAAAGATATTTACTCATAAGTGAGAAAATATTCCTTACTTTTTACCTCTAAGTTTTTTAAATATATATAAAAATTCAAACGTGTCTTACAAATAATAGTGTTTTAAATAGGTTTTACTTATTCCATTATATAAATTCAGAAATATAATTTATATTATTTTTCTAATTTGAAATATCTTTCTCTCTCTCTTTCAAGTAGTAGACGATATAGTATATAAAGTATTTATTTTCTTATAAAACTGTAATTTATGCCTGAATGTATTTAAAATGTTAATTCATCATTAACTGTTACTTCTTAATAATTGAAAATTAAATGTTGTCTGTGCTTACTTAATTAACATAAAATTTTTAATCTTATAAATTAAACGATTTATATAAATTTGCAATAATATTTTATTAATTTATAATTAAGAATATCATATTTCATATTTATAATTAATAAATAATAATATAGCTTTTATATCAATTGTGAAACAATAGAGAAAAAATTTTTTTTCTTATAAATCGTTTAAAAGAATAAATACTTTTAAATAACGTATATTTAAATTTCATTTTATATATCAAAAAACCTAATTGTCATGTTAAATAAAATTTTAAATATATATACATGTGTGTTTTATTGTTTGTAGATGTTGTATTATTGTTTATTGTTTCTGGATTTTGTATTATTGTTTATTGTTTGTGGATGTTGTATTATTGTTCATTGTTTGTGGATGCTGTATTATTGTTTATTGTTAGTTGGAATTTATGTATGAAAGCTCGATAAATAAAGAGAACCAAAGAGAGGAATGCAGAAGAAACTACTATACAAAATACAAATATTTGTAACTGTAGTACTGTCAATATTTCAATCATAAAATACTTGTACGTGTATTGTAAAATATTTTGGTTATATAACATAGAATAATTTTCTGATATCTTCAAATAAAATAATATTAACCTAAATGAGATAACTACCTTATTTTTTAATTACTTGTAAATGTCAATTTCATAAGACTAAATTACCTTTATTTTTATATTACGAATACGCTTTATTACGAATCATTAACAAAATTTATAAGAATTTTATCATTGCCGTAAATGAACATTATATTATGATATTCTCTTAGAAAACTAACAGTTAAGTGACAACGTTAACTATCTACTTAATCATAGTTTTAAGTAAAATATAAGATTCAATGAAATTCTTTATTAAGAAATTGTATTTATTCAACTGATATACATTAAATTTATAATTATTTTTAATACTTTTGGAGCTTCTATGCTTTTAATAAAAACTGTCTCAACAAAGTTGTTTTGGAAATTCGTACTTATTTATCTCGAAAATGTCCATCATTATAAGTATTATTTTATCGTTAATTTTGCAGGTACTATAAAAATACAAAACTTAATATTAATTAAGAACATAAGATATTTAATCCTAATTAATATGCTTACGTAAAGTAGTTCTTTTCCAGTGTGAAGCTATTAAATAAATCAAGAATCTTAACTATCACATATAAAATAGAGAATGTTTATTAACTTCTTTATCGTTTTATATTTTTCATATTATTATATACTTTACACTAATGAATAACAAAATAAACAGGATGAAAAATTAAAAAAATATAGCTAAATGATGTTTTGCAATTTCTCAACTGAATCAATATTCAAATAGAGATTTATAATTTGGATATTCAGTAAAAGAAATAAATAATTAATTTTTATATATAATAAAAAAGGTGTACATATACAAATAAATTTTAGTTTAAAATAAATTCCAATAATTTAAAATAATAAAATCGAAAGAAATAATACAACGAAAATTAATATTGAAAAAAAATTAAAAATTAGGTAGAAACTTTATTATATTGAAAATATTAAAAAATAATTCTCTCTATTTTTTTTATAATTTTCTTTCCTTTATTGAAACAATTTCAAGTGTTGTAAAATTCTAATGAAAATATTATAATTTTAATTATAATTGTAATAAAAATAATTCTAATAAAAAATAACTTTAAAATACGCAATAAATCATTATATAAATTAATAGAAATAGATATTGGGAAATAAACTTGACTTATTAAATTGTTTTCACATAATTAATTTTTTATTTTATACTTCATTATAAGATTTTTCGTTTAGTTCTTTAATAAGATACTGATTTAAATAATCTCATTATGAAATTATGTAAATGTATTTATATTATTTTACGTAATTAATAATAATTTTCAACATCAAATACAGAGAAAAATATTTTTATTAATTATATTATTTTTATTATCATTCTAAGTATATATTTTTTCTATGAATAAACATTGAATTTATGTTAAAACTTCTAATAATTTTTCTATTAACATTTTAAATTTTTGATAGAACTTAAATTTTACCTGTGCAAGTTTATCTCCCAATATAAACAAATAGTTTTAAATAAAAAGAAAGATAGTACAAATTTTATGTTAAGGTCCTTAATGCGGAAGCTGTTTGTGTTTAAGTGCGTAATTCGAAACATTAACAGAAATTTGAAAATTATTAAATAGGCAATTATTTCTATTGATTAATTATTTATGATACTGTAGAGAGCGAAAGTTGATGCAAATTTTGTGCGAAAAAATTATAAGAATACAAGTAAACAATGAAAATAATCGGAAAAAAGATATAACAAATTATCAATATATAATAAGCGCGACATAAAAAAATATACCTCAAAGTCTTTCTTCTTCACGACATACTCGATGTCGAATTTCTTATCCTCCAATTTGGTGATCCTATCATGGTACTCGCGCAGCACCCGTTTGATACTCTCTGCGCGATCATCGAAAGATATCGTTTTTTACAGTTTTTAATTACAAATTATTATTACAGTTTATTAGAATTTTCAAGCTTTTAAATATAGAGGAAATGTCATTGCATAGCAAACGAAAAAATTATAATTAACAGAAAAGTGATGAATGATAAACGATTATTAATGTTTTCTAAAATTAATAAATAAGTATCATACATTTGAATAGAACTACGATAAATTAATTTATATATATAATTTAATATATTTAATATATTAAAATATTAAAATATATTTCAATATTATATTTAGTGGATTAGAAATAATAAAGTATATTGTAGAAACTTAATAATAATATGTTTCATGGAAAATAATGTTATAATTGAATAAAATTCAAAATTTGAATAAATATTTAAATTCTGTTAATTCACAAATACTTATAATAAATATAATTGTCTAAAATATGTTATAACTTTTAGAACAAAATGTATAATATTTATACAATTCTGTCTCAACTACATTAAAATAATATTCACAAAATAATATAAAAAATTTTAAAATCCGTCAATTATAAACAAACATAATAATAAAAGAGAATTTCTTATACATTTTATATGTTCAATTTATCCTAAGAATAAAATTTTTTTTTTAAATAAATTACTATATTTAAATATGTCAAATCATAATATAATTTAATTATAGATGTCGTTTAAATATAAATTTTCTTATAATGTATAATAAATATAATAATCAGTACGATATATTTTACAATACTAAATCCTATTCATTTATTATTATAATATTGTTATAAATTTCAAGAAACCATATTATAAAAAAATAGCTTTTATAAATTTTATTTTATTATGAAGGAACGAAAGAATAAATAATCTTATTATAAAATTAATATAATTTTATAAATTATAAAATGTGTAACACCTTAATTAAAGTTGATGCAAATTTATAATATAGTGTATTTATCGAGATGTATATTATAATCATTTCTAAGCAAAATCTTATTTTACTACTTATTGATTACATTATCTACTGCTATAGAAAGAAAAATTATTAGAAATTTCAGTAATCAGTGTTTTTTAATAACATTTAAAAATTTTACGAAAATACATCTGTAAACGTATTAATATATTATTACATTAAATATTCACACTTTTTAAAACTTAAAAAAATATTTAATATCATTATTATTTAATTATCATGATAAACTATTTTTCTTTTCTAATTAACATCAATTCATTTTGTATACACTCAGTGGAAGTTAACGATCCTCTTTGTATTATCATTAATTTAATATAATTCAACTATCCACGGCTAAAGATTACTTGTAAAATTGAAAAATCTATGATATAAATAAAATTAAACACTAAAAAATAATGTAAAAAAATAAATAAATAAATATATTTTAATTGACAAATACCTTCATTAGCATCATCGACGTTTTTTGGCTTTCCGCAGCGCTCTTCAATAATACGTCTCCTTTCGGCTGCTTTTCGTTCTTGTTCCTTTTTCAATTCTTCAGCGGCTTTTTTACGCAACAAAAGCTGAAATATGTACAATGAAATAAGTGGTTTTTTATTTTAATAATTTATGTTTATATTGTGTAACTAAGTATTTTTTATAATTGATTTTAAGGTTTGATATTTAATTATTTTTTAAATAATAATCTTATATATGGATACATATATGAATTTATGTATTATATATACACATATATTTACCAGTAGGGTGTAAAGAATATAACATTTTTGTACAATATAAATGAAAATGATTATTAATACATCTGTAATACAAAGATTTATTTAGTATTCAAAATATTTTATAATTATTTGTAAAATACATTTAAATGTACTGACGTTGAATAATGAAATTTAATTAGATACAGTTGATATTTAAAAATATAAGTATTTTTATATAATCATAAATAGTGATGCATACATTATAATTATTTATAATTTAAAAAAAAAATCAATTAATTCCTTCAAAATATATAAATACAAATAATTATTTGCTTTATTTTTATACTAAACAATAGCATGTATTTAGATTACAAATAAAGTATGATATTATAATAATTCATTATTCAAAATTACCCAGTATGAAAAAATTTAAATTTTACTGACTTTCTTTTATAGGATAAATTTAATTATTAATATGAACTAATTTAAGTATGAACTAATATAGTGCAAATTATATTAACAATAATTTTTAAGATTTTTTTTTTAACTTTTTATTTTAATATAAAGTTTTAGTTTTATAATTAAGATGATAACTTATATAATTTATAAATTATAAAGTAATACAATATACAGCACTAAAATTGTATACGTATAAAAATTATATAGTAATTGACTCACTCTTAATTTCTTCTTCCGATCAGGAGTCATAAACCCTTTCTTTGCTTTCTTAGCTTTGCTCGCCTCCTCGAGACGTGCACGAACTTCTGCCCTTTTTCTATCAGTTTCCGCTTGTTTCCTCTTTCTTTCCTAAATTTACAGTATCCAAATTTGGTTTTTAGTTTATAGTTTGAAAAACTTATTAAATTATAAATTAAGTAAAGCTATTACATAATTAAAATTTAATAAACATAATAGAGATATTAAAATTGATTTTGTTAAAGTAATTATTTATATTTAATGAAACGTTTTAATTTCTAAAATATATTTTCTTTTCGTAAAAACGTGTTGTTCTATTAAGTTATAAAAACTTATAAAACGTTGAAAAGTTTGTTAAAATTATGTTGTAATTTACAATAATAATTATTTGAAATATTTTTAATATAAGATAAAAATTTAATAATGAGAATAGAGATTTATTCATCCAAAAATTTCGATATTTCCCTTTACGTACATCCTCGATGCGCTTCCTCTGTAAATAGAAATATTACAAGAAATTAGTAATAAGAATAAACTATTTTTAATTGTTAAGCTTTAGTTATTCATTGTAAATTATTTTTTATTTATTATAACTTGTATTTAATTATTCATTTATTTCTGAAATATAATAAAAAATTATTAAAAATTTATTTTATTTGTACTAGATTTTTCTCAGTACAGATAAATCAATTTTATAATTTAGCACAATATTGTTATTATTTAATTCAAGAGATTTAAAGCAATTTTTAAATAATTTATTTTCTAAATCACAAAGATAATTATATAGAAATAGTTGTTATTAATATTTCGACTATTTGAATAATATTTTATTGAATAAAAATGAGTCTTTGAGTTCTTACTTTGTTTAAAACAACAAAAATATATATGTATCGTGTTAATAAAAAATTACAATTAATAAATTCTTAGTTTGAACTTAAATCAACTGAAATTATTTCGTGAAAATTAATATACATTTGAAAATTATTTGCATAAATTTATAATTACACAATATCCATTTTAAAACATATTATGAGAGAAAAATATTTTTTCATGTAATAAAAACAATGATGTTAAAAGATATACTGAAACATGCATATTAAGTAGATAAGAAGCGTTTGTATTTGTATGGAAATCAAGGTTCTAAATTTAGATTCTAATTTATAGCCATACAATTACATATATAGAAATGAATAAGTAAGTAGAATATCTACTTTACCACTCTGAATTCCTGCGGTAAGGTGATGAGTTTTATTTTGTTTTGTTATTTTTACAAACCCTTGTAACCAATAAAGTACTCTTACGACTGTTCCCGCCCCTTTTAACATGCATTTTACCCATTAATATAAAAAAATATTTCTATAAAATCTTTGAATTAAATAAAAATGATATTTATTTCACAGAATATTTATTTACTTTACAAAAATTTATTTTTATCTAAATATTATTAAATAATTCAAAATTTAACAAAAATTGATATTACGTAAAAATACATATTAATTTGTATCGTTGAGTATTTATTTTACCTTATAAATAATTGTAAATGATTGTTATATTATATTGATATTAATAACTATTTCATAATATATATAGAGATTAAAAAATGATTGATCATGAAACTAGAAATCTTAATACAATAAATATTATTAAATATTATTGAACATTTTACCATATAGTAATCGATAGATCATATTTATAAAATAAACAATATTTTAGAATATTTTTTATATATTATTTTACAACATAGATATTATTGTAAATTAAACTATAAATATTTATTCAATAAATGATATAGTTATATGGAATTATACATTTTTATTAAATTTAAATAAATTAGTAATATATGCTTAAAAAAATGAATTTACATATGAATATTTAATGTTTTAATTTTGTACTTCAAAGTGAGTTATTGACTCAAACATAAAAAAGTTATTTTATTTAAAAAAATTTGTTAAATATTTTCAGATTAATTTAATAGATATTTTGTTTTATATTTTTTTCTGAAATAAAATAAAAATTGGAAATTTACAAAAATGGAAAATGTATTAAATATTTATAAAATATCTTTCTGAAATTGCATAGCTTAATTACCACTATTACAAATAATTATTAATAAGAATAATTAAATAAATCTGTTTTAAATTATTTTATAAAGAGCTTAACAAATATTATTTATTTTAATTTATTAAAAAATTTAGACTTTGCAAAATATATATGGTAATTTTTAAAATATGAAAAATTTGGATAATAAATATAAAAGAAATAGTATACAATTATTAATAATGTAATACAATAATGGCAATATTATGAAATACTTTAGTTTCATTTTGAATAAAAAAGACAAGAAACTAATTTTATACAAATAGATTTTTCTCTGCCATGAGTTACAGAAACATGTAGCATATATATGCGTACGCTTGCATGTGAAAAGGAGAATAAGAAAGATGGAGTAATGAGTAACTTCTGAGCTCCTTTTAATACGTTCTACTATGTAAATTAAAATTTTGCTATCTATACGATTTTGCCATCATTTAGCAGAAAGAGTTTTTATCAGATAACATACAAGCGAATGAAATACAATATAAAAATAATATTTAAAGAATAAAGAATATCTATTTTTAACGTTGAAACTAAAGTTTTTTAATTTAATAATTGATTACTGGAGATTTATTTGATTATCATTTATAAATAATATAGATAATTCTGTATTCCTATTATTGAATTTACGTTCTACAGATTTTCAAAAATTTTAAATACCATGCTTTAATTTATACACATAGGAAAGCATAGTTTCTATACATATATGTATAGAAATATAGTTGGAAATGTAAATAGTATCAGTCTATTCAAACTAGCAATATATTGGGAAAAGTAAAACTACAGCAAAATACCATACCTTTTAATATTTTAAATACTGTAGATATTCAGCATTTCAATTTCCATAGAATAAGTTAATTTTTGAAATATATTTATTTCATTGTTGTTGATTGGGTTATGAAGATAATATAGTATTTTCAGCACATTAAGATGAAACATCAAATGAAATGGTAATATGTAACAAAAAAATTATTTGAAGTTAGTTATCTTCGCAAAAATACACATAGATATGTATTTCTTTAAAAGTCTTTAATAATAAATTTTTAATACAATAATAGAACAATATTAAAAAATTAGTTATAATTTGTTAAAATATCATTTATTAATAAGAGAAATTAATAGTTTTGAAATTTCTACTAAGTTTAAAAGGACTTTTTTAAATTAAATATGGTATTTTCATTACACTAAATGTATTCATTTAATATTAAATCATTCTAAATAGAGCAACAGTATATATAATATATATAATTTATCTATTTTGTAGAGTATATATTTTTTAAATTCATTTATAATATAATAAAGTTATAAAAAAATATATTATTATCTACGATTTTTATTAATAACATACTTTATAAAAAATAAATACTTAAAAATAAAACGTATATCATGTATATTGTTCTTTTATAAATGAGAGTAAAATTTCTGTTATTTATACCATAGAGTGTAGATCTTAAATGACTATTATGAATGAATGAAGTATAATATAAATGTGCCATGAAATGAAATGTTCTTTAAGTTATAAAAAATATGTAAACTTTTTAATTGTTTTATTTTTAATATTATTTTTATTTTTAATGCTTTATGTAATGATTTTAATTGCAAATTCCAAGGAAAATTTATACTGTATCAATAAACCTGAAAAATTATATTAGAAAGACATAAGTTATTTCATATTTATTACATAAATAGATTTATCAATGATAGAGAGTAAATAATTATTTTGTATTCTATATTTATCTATTTTTTAATAACAAATATTACACATTAAAAATAAATTAAAAGAAAAATTAAAATTTAGTAAAAAAAATTATATTTACTTGGTAATTTATGAAAATACAGATAAGTTATTAGTGAAAATTTTAGGAAAATTTTAAGATTGTTTAAAAACCTTTTCAATATTTCTACTTATACTATTATATTTATTTATTCATATAGCAATCAAAAATTCTAAAAATACTTTTAATTAAATCTTACATAATAAAAATATTCAATATAATTGCCGTATTGTTTATTGTAAATTAAAAATTAATCTTATATTCTTATGTTTATTTTTAAAACTGTTACAGTAATTTTCGTTGCTTGGCTAAAAATGTTTTAATTTTTATATTTTTAACAATTATTAAAAACTAAAAAAGATAATATAATATTAATTATTATTAATTAATATAATATTAATAATATAATATTAATAATATAATATTAATTATTTTTAATGGTTGTTTATAATTAAATATAATATTATACCATTATACTTATATTACTATTATTCTTTTTATTTGATACATACCTAACCTCATCGTCAGCCATCTTTGATCCTAGTTCTTAGTGATTAATCCCTAAAATACAAAAATATTGTTTGTAGAAATATATTACAAAGCATGTTAAAATTTTCAAAATCATTCTAATTTATTTTTAAATGTTATATAAAAATGTATATTATTTTTAACTACCAATATAATTTTTGGAACGATAACTATCTACGATATTCTCATAAATGATATATACTAATTTAATACTGAAGTATTTCAATATTTTCTTATGTTTGAATATTTTATTTTGACTTAGTATTTAAATTGAAAATTTCATTTAATTTTAAAGTTTACTTTGAATATAAATTTGATATTAAAGAACTATAAAAATTTAAAACAGTAAATTTCTTTACATTATATTGTCTTTAGTATTAATTTACTACAAATTATTTTAAAACGTATAATATATTTTTAAAATTGAAAGAATAATGATATTATAGTAAAATATGAAAATTCATCGTATTAAAAAACAAAATTATTTACTAAATGTAATTTTTTATACGTAATTATAAATATCTATCTATACATCTATACTATATCTATACTATCTATACATGACTTACATTAAATATTTGCATTTTAGAAAACTCATTTTTTGCTATAAATAAATAAATTTATTTAATAATATAAGTTAAGCTAAATAGAATTGAAACCCGTAATTTATTGGTTAACAGATATATATATATTTATGTGAAATATAATAAAAGTAATAGAACAAAGGTAAAATAATATAAATTACGTTAAAATGTTCATAGGGGAATAGAACAACGTAAGGCGTATAAATTGCGAAAATTCAACATATGTATACAAAACTAGTCATTAACAGAATAACATAATTAAAGTATTCGAATCGTTCAAAAATAGTCATCTGCGTATAGAGATCTGTTTCATTCCTCCTTCTCTTCGTCCAAGCCAAATTTGGTTACAACGATCAGCATTCTCGTATCCATATCAATTTACTCTAGTCTTACAATTTCTAGAATTGTAGAATTTAAACGAAAAAGTTATTTTAATATATAATTAATGTATTTCTTATAATAATACCATCGGATTTATAATTTTTCAAATATTTAAAAATATATTGTGCAGCTTAAAAATTTTGTATTAATATATTTTTCTATTTAAAAATTTATTTAAATTTTATTTTAAATTATTCGAGTCATATGAGGATGATAATAAGAAGGTAATTTTTTAAAGGAATCAATAAAATGGTTTTCAATTTTTAAATACCTTTACAAAAAAAATTTGTTTTTAATTATTTAATTAGTAGTATATAATTGTAATAATTGTAATCAAATTCATTATTAATTTATTATTAGGGACCAATTTTAATATTTATATTAGAGAAGTCGTTTTAATTATTTTTTCATGAAACTAAAGCTATAATGAATAAAATACTTCTACCGTAAAATTTCAAAACAGCTTTAATTTTTAGAATAGTTTTGAATTAGAATTCAAATAAAATAATTTAAGAAATAATTCACATTATATTGCAAAAATTATCTTTTGAATAAAGTAATATAAAATGTGTTTAGTATATTTGTATTTTAGATATATTTTTTACCATTTTAGTAAAACTATTAAAACGTAGTAAAATGAATTATAAAAGATTTAACTCAATTAATTTACTAATTAAAAATTCTTTTCTAAATTTGCATATATAATAATTAATATTTAGCATTTAAATTATTCAATGTATAATTACATCTAGATGTAAATATCCACATTATTATATATGTTCAAACATTACCAACTAACTGAAAATTATATTCATTACTTTTCTTCTGGTTACAGAGATTGTATATGTGAAATAAAGAATAAAAGAGACAGACAGACAAAAAGAATTAAAAATAAAATATAGTAATAGATTATTAAAACATAATTAACTTAAAATAACCGTTTTTACTATTAAATTATTCACTATTATATTTTAATTACTTAATATTATTATATCTTCGTTACTACTGTATAAATATAGTATATTATAATATTATATAATTAGGTTCAATTTTATATATAATACATAAATAATTAAAAATACTATATGATAGTACAGGAAAAAATTCAAATAATTTTAGAAAATGGAAATTCCAATATAAAAATTAATGAAAGGAAAAATATATATTACAAGATATTATGAATAACAGGAAATTAGAAACATAAATATAGCAAATAAAGTAGATATAAAGACTAAACTATAAATAACTTATTATTCTTTTACTATTATTTCTGCATTCATATAATTTTCATTAATTTACATCTATTATTTTCATATTTATTAAAATAATATTTTTAATCTTTACCGCTATAAATTATTTAATAAAAGGTACTTATAAATAATTGTGAATAAATATAATAATACATATAAATAGAAGTTTAATAGAATATGTGTCAAAGATTGACATAAAAAATATTCTGAAATCATAATATAATTTTTTTATTTTTTTTAAAATCTTTTTATTGAAACTTTTTATTTTCAACAAATGCCGTAACTATATTTGAGACAATGTGATATATTTTCAATATAAAACACTTATTTTTTAATATACATATTTATAACATTATATATTTTAGATTACTGAATAGGAATATAATTCTTTTAAATTTGAAATAGTTTCAATATTTTCTGCTGAAGCTTTTAAATTGAACATAAAAAATTTGTTTTAACAGTGTAACTAAATCTTAAAATTTTATATAGTTTTATATTTACATATATAATTATTTTAGATTTATTAATTTTTAACAAATTATTTACTACATTAATTGTTGTAAACTTTCATTGTTGAAAAAATATAGCAGAAATATTAATTTAAGTAAATATACATTTACTATATATAGTATATATATTAAATATTATGTATTCAGTTAATAAGGATAATGAATATTATAATGAAATTTAATTTTTAATATAATTTTGAAAAAAATTTAATCAAATAGATATAGATTTGCATACTTATTTGACTTCTTACAATTTTCTCTAATTATATTTATACATCAGAATATAAATAATTTCATGAATTTTAAACAGATTATCAAAATATCCTTCAAAACATAATAAATACATATCTTTTATACAATTTCTTTTTTACTATTATAACTTATGTTATTCAAAAATATTTCGTTGTTTACCTTCAAAATGTATTTCAGCAATAAATAACAAATAAATAGTTTTCTCATTTCACTTATAATTTGCAAATACAAATAGTTCCAACCATTAATATGAATATTAGATTTCAATATTTTAAAAACGTATTTTCTAAATAAAAATGCTATAATAAATAAATAAAAACAAGATAATATAGAAAATGCACAATATTAAGGACATTAAAAGTAAAAAAAAATCGTATGTTTAAACGACAAACAATTTTTTAAATAAAAGTACTGAAAAGTGTGAAAGAGTAAATATATGTGAAAAATGTATATATATATAAGCTGAAAAGCAGAGTGCTGAACAAAGAAAAGTAGTATAAAGTTTATACATAAATCGTTATTATTTTAGCTATTCATAGCTTTTAATTTATGCGAAGCTAATTATATGACTTTGTATACATGTTTTAATGTATATAAATAATAATTCAGAACTCAATTTGATTAGATATATAAATTTCCCTATACACAGATCCTTATGCTTTTATCAAATTCAGAGTATTCCATCAGAATATCAGCAGCTTTAAAATTTTCTTGTATTTGTAATTAAATAATAAACATACGTAGCATTGTCTGCGAAGATTTATCAATAGTTAAGCAAATTAAAAAGTGAGATGAATGCAATTGAATATGTAAAAAGTAGCATTTAAGCAAAAACGCTTTAATCGAAGAATTTTTATCAGAAAGTCATTTTTACATAAAATCAATTATCAAATGCTGTCATACGTTTCATTTTAAATCTGAAAATGAAATAAATAGTTTACAATTTCATTTTAATTTATGAATTAACTTATTTATTCTTTATATTAAATTATTAAATTTTTAATTAAGCATAAGGTATATATATTTATAAATATAAATATAAGGTATATTTATAAATATATATAATTTGATTTTAAAATTATAAAAAAATTTAGCATACATTTTAAAATTTTTACAATCTATCAGTCATTATATTGCATAAAAAATTATCGATACTCAAATATATGAAAATATTTAAAAAAATTAATAAATAAAGATATTAAAACATCCATCATAATTTTATGTTTGAAATGAATATGAATTTATAAATAACTAAACGATTAAATTGCACAAGTAAACGCCTACTCAAGTTGTAAATAATTTTTGTGGCTTGTATTCAATTTAGAGCACTGTGCTCTTGCCATGTAAATATACACACTACTTTATATGATCTTTTTATTTATAATGATGAAGGCAAAACCTATCGGTCTGTCCGCTAAATATAGACACCAAAGGCCTCAAAAGTTATTTTAATCTACTATAATAATGCCAACAAGCGTGAGGTGGCTCTAATGTTAGAGTAACACAAAATTCTTTACATTAATTGCACAAACCGAATAAGTAATTGCATTTAAAATTTAAGAGAATATTAATAAAAAATTTGTATATTAATTAGAATTTATATCATATCTGCTGTTCGTATAAATAAAACATAACATTATTCTACCCAACATAGTTCATTTAGATAAATATAGTTGATTTACATAATAATAAAATAAAGCCCTTTAAGATTTATATATTTACTATTTTTTATAATTTTATAGTCTTTACAAGTTATTTATATTTACTTAATAGAACATTAGTAAAAAATAAAAGAATTCCTATTATTTTTACTATTTAAAAATTCTGAAAAAACCTTTTTCTCATACTACATGTAAAATTTTGATTAGAATAAAATGGTTGTTTTTTATTTTCATTGAGATCAAAATTTTTTCGATATTATATGAAAATTATCTTTTAAAAATATTTGAATAAATTAAATATTTAATAAAATTATTTATAATTGAATATTGTACGAATATTTATGTTTAAGTTAATATTTATGTTCAATAAACTATTGAAAAAATAAAATATAATGAATTCATCATGAAATGCGAAATTATACATAATTTAAAAAACGAAATATTGTTTTACGTAATTAAAAAAGAAATAAATTTATATTATAAATTAAAAGGATACAAATTTTTTACTTATATTAACTCAATTTTATTATTTTAACACATAAAAATTTTATTTTTAAAAGCTCCTTTTTATTAAAATACAAATATATTACTACAACATATTATACACTAGATAACCAAATACAATTTACAACTTTTGTCTATAATAATATATTCATATATGATGAAACGTATACTTACTATATCATAATGTATGTTCTTATAATTTTTGCTAATTAAAATTTAATATGTTCTTATAATAAATAAATAATAATAATAATAAATAAAGTGAAATATTATAAAAAATTTTAAATATAAATAATATATGTTTTTTTACATAATATATTATATTTTATGTTAAATTTTTTTTGTTATTAAAAAGCAATGTTTAAAATGGAAATATTTATTTGTAATTAATTTATTACAGTTATTATTATTACTATTATTTGAAATTATAACATTATTTTATTCTTTACAATTGTAGATGTATTTAGATCTATAAATAAATACATTTGGTATGTCTTTCGTCCATTAATTTATTTTTATTTATTATCTTTTTATAAAATGTATTTTTTTTTTTGATAACTGAAATAAATAACTGTCAATTTGATATTATTTTTATAATTTTTATTATATTCTATATAATGGAAAAGCTATGATGAAATTATTACAATACTTGTGCCAATGCATATATGTAAATGTAGAGCCAACCTGTATTTACCTGTATTTATACAGATAAATATATATTCATATAATTCAAGATTATATACATTATAAATATATATAAATATATATAAATTTATATATAAATAAATATATTATATTATATATATTACATATATATTATATATTATATTAAATATATTATATATTTATATATATATATAAATTTATACTTATAAATATATATACTTAATATAATAATAAATAACTAATATATGAAATACAAAGTCTCACACACATATATATATATATATATATATATATATTATTTATAGTACTAAAATATCATTCTCTTAATATAAAACAATGAATCTTATATACAATAATAAAATACTTCAATACAGCCTATGCTAGGTAATTTCATTTTAAATTAAAAAATTAAAATTATGCATTAGAATATATTTGAGATTTTTATAGTTTTACATTATATATTCATATCCAAATATGCATGTATTTATATCTACTTATCCAGTGTAAGAATAAAATTCAAATTCAAATCATTTAAAAATTCTTTTATAATATTTCATTATAATTATAAATAAAATCTAATATACATAATAGAATTTATTGTATACAAATATTGTATCAAGTTTCTTAATTTAGTTGAATTTTAGTTTGTTAAAAAATAATCTTTTGGGTTGCTATAATCTTTTTAAAATCTTTTCAATAATCTTTTTTAAATTGATTATTTAAAACATTTTTAATATTAAAAAAAATTTCAACTTTCTTAATTTAATAATAGTTTCGAAACATTCTTTTATATATGTTGTCTTATAGATTTATGTTCAGGAGTCATACATTTTAATTAAATCATACAGTTAAAAAATTATACTAACAATTTATTATAAATAGTTCGTAATGCTCATTACAAAATATTAATTAGTTTTATCAGATATTACAAATGATATAAAAAATTATTTCTAAGGATAATCTATTTTATAGTCGTTATATTATAAATTATTGATACAATATAATAAAATGTAGCATCTACCAATGAAAACTTTGATTATAAATACTCAAACACCATGAAATCTATAGTTTTATTTTCCAGAAACGTAAATATAAATGTTTCTAAATTAACTATACAATAAAATTAAATTATATAGAAATAATATTCTTAATAATATTATTTTAGATAATTAAACTAGTTTAAAAATATATGTTAGTAATTCTAAATCTTTGTAGATTAAAAAAATTTATTAATTATAAAATATTTGAATCCACTTTTACTTTAAATATTATAAATTTATTATAAATAATATAATTAAAATTAAATAATAATAATACTTTAAGTAACAGGATATCTTTGTAGCTCTAAACTAAATATTACAAAATAAATATATATATATATATATATATATATTTAAAAACGTATAATTTTTTATAAATGTAGATTAAACGTGATATTGTTTAAAGTTTTTAATATGCTTTATTATTTTAATAGTTATTTATTACGTGGTAATAATGAACTTCAATTTCTGTTTAATTTTTAATATTTATACATTATAAATTTTTCTTTAGTCATCTTACTTATTATATCTATAATATTACTAAAATTCTAATGAACTAAAATATTGTATTACATAATTCTTAATAAGTAGAGAGGAAACGAATGTGATAAGTTACGGTTACTAAAGTATATTAAATAGCTATTTATAAACATTATACTTATTGAAAAATGAAATGCTTCAATAAAGAAATTCAACAAAAATCAACAAAAAGAATTATATATATATATATATATATATTATTGATAGAATTTAAACTACATCTTTTCTCTATGTAATATTTTCACTTACTTTACTTTTATTATTTATCAAAAGGTTGACCGCTTGTGACTACTCAACGGAACCCTCGGCAGCCGACTGTGTAAAAGTCGCGACGTAAGAGATGTCGTTTCATCGCCGTCGTGTGCAAGTAAAAGAGCGAAAAGGAGAGAGAAATATAGAGAAAGAGATTAAGAAAGAGAGGGAGAAAGAGAATGCGAGTGAGATGTAAAGAAAGACAACACAAGAACTTGGATGATTGGTCACGACGTTTTTAGATGCAACAACGAACTTACCAGCTTTGCTTTGCTCCTTCATTCGTTTTAAAATAACCAACATGAAAACGGTACGTTTTAAAAGAAATAAAAGCTAAGCGCGAGCCATAAAACATGATACACCCACTCATCCATACCCATACTCAAAAACATATTTAATAAGGAGTAGGAGACGATATGTACTCTTCAAAACTATGTTCTTTTAATATATAATATATATATAAAGCTATTTTCTTTTAAGTAAAATTTTATTAATATTTTTAAAGATTTTTTATTGATTTATAAACTTAAAATATTGGTATTAATATTAATACTGTAATATTTGATTTGGCTTATTTTTCTATGTTATTAAAAAACCGTATGTATATTTATTCTTATTAAATATACATAAATAACACTTTAAATTTATTGAATTACTACTATTGTAATTATATGAAAAGAAATAAAAATATAATTTTATTTATATATATCCACTGAATCTAAAAAAGATATAAAAGTTTTCTATGGCAATGTTTAATATCTTTCATAAAAATAATACAAAAATATATTTATTGTACTAATAAAACTTGAGTTGCTTTCGAATAATAAAGCTGTGTAGATAATAACTTGCATTCAATTACAAGAATTAACGGTGAAATTTTATTTTATATTAAAATATCTTTTCACGTCAAGATATACAGCTTTATTGAAACATAAGGAATTTATATATTAATTTACTTGTAACAAATTGTTTTTTATTTTAATAAATATTATAAAAAAATAGGAAACATATTACTACTTTTGGTTAAATATATTATTATTATATTTATGGAACAAAGACTTTTTAAAAAAATGCTCAACTTATTCCATACATTTATATATATATATTGTACCCTAAGTAAACTAAATAATATATACTATTACGCGATAATATATTTTAAACCATTCAGTTCACGTAGTTTTACAGTATAAAAGAATGATAATTCAATATTTATTATACTTATAATATATTTTAATTAAGTGAAACTAATTTTTAGAAAAGATCAAATCATAATATATGTTAAATATAATTAATCGATACTACTAAATAACGACATACATGATAATTATATTTTTTTTTAAATTCAATAAAATCAAAATATTATTAAATCAAAATTATATAAATTATAATAAAATTTCAATATATACGTTGACAACTTTAATACTTAAAATTAATTTAATAATTTCAAAATTAATTTAATCATTTTAAAATTAATTTATCATAGTAATTTGATATATTAATCATCATTTATTATTATCTTTTATAATAATTAATTTTAATTAATAAAAATATTCAGTTAATAATTAAAATTATATTTTGTGTAAAATATAAACATATATAATAAATGTATGGAGCATGTATTAACAGTACACTATTCTGTATTAAAACAATGAATAGTTATAGTTTATATATTAGTTTACATATATTAGTTGATAATTTATATAAAATACTCAAAGAATATTTTTTCATAATAACTATACGTATTATTTCATTACATAATTATTTATTATTATTTACATTTGTTATTTGTTTATTTATCAAAATTATAAAAAACAAACATATATTATAAATAAAATGAAAGAAATTTAGGAAAATAAGAATTGCAATTTGTTAAATATCTAAGTAATTTTCTTCAACTATTGAATATTAAACATTTAAGCGCTTAAAACTGAACTTATGTATTTCTTTAGTATATGTGTTTCAATAAACACAGATACGCATATACATATATGCATATAAATTAATGAAGTTCTTTTAAAATAGTATGTTATTTTAATTTAAACATAATTAAATATTATTAAATACTAAGTATAAAAGTAAGAGTTTTATTACAGCAAAATAAATTTAATATTATTTATAAAAGTCAAATTATTTTTAACGCATTAATATTCGTACAAGTATAAAAAAATATAGTAAGTTTATTAATTTGAAATTGATAATTCTTTGTAATATTAGTATATCATCTGTTAAATTTAAATATATTGGTAACATATTCAATTTATATATTTATACTATGTTATTTTTATATTATTATTAAACAAAATAATATAAATAAATTAATAAATAAAATAAAATAAAAATATAAAATATAAAATATAAAATATAAGCTAGTATAAACTTAATATATGTGGAAAATTTATTGAAAATATTCTAACTTACTACAGCTGGTTTAATATAATTCTAAACAAATAATAATTTGCACTTATTTTAAAAATATTTCTTAATATTTTATATTATTATTATTATTATTATTATTATTATTATTATTATTATATTGTTATTTACATTATTTTTGTCTCTTTTTATTTTATTTTATTTTATTATTTTTAATATTTTTATTATAATGTATACTTAATTTTAATAATACTTACAATAATGTAGAAGAAGACAGATAAAAGACAGAAATCGTATTCTATATCAATATTATATAGAAATAAATTCTAATTCGACATATTAGGCAATAGATGTAAAGAATTTAACAAGATCATATAGTGTAACATATGGTAAACCAAATTAAGATTTTGATAAAACAGTTTTCTATAATATCATATATTGATAAATTTTGAAAAAAATATTAAAAAGTTTAATATTTGTACTTTAGATGGCGAAAATAGTACCGTAAATTATTTATCAATTTTTATCGATTGTAAAATATATTACGAACAAGAAATGATATGAAGGTTGGTATAAAATTAATCTCCAATGTTTAACTCTCAATTACGATGATACTTGTTATAATGCTGTGTATTCAACTTAATTTATAGCCAGAATTTTATACAAACGTAGAAATGTAAAAATGTTTTTAATTATTTTAAATTGGGGTTCTATTAGTTACGCATGCACATATTTATATTGAATAAGTTTAAAAGCAATATTTATAAATAAATTATTTTTAATTAGCCTAAATATGAATTAGATAAAATATAAGACCAAGTCTGGCATAATATTTTTATTATCAGAATCCACTATTCACAATAAGTATATTATTATTACTATGTATTAATACTATATTATACAATATATATAATTCTGGTTTATTCATTCATTTAAATTAATATAAAATTCTTTTAATTATTATACAATAATAAATTTAATTTTATTAATTTTTTTAATTATTATACAATAATAAATTTAATTTTATTAATTTTTTTATTTTATTATTTCAATTTTATTAATATTTTATCATTCTTTTAATTATATTCGTTATTTCATGAATGAAAAGTAATACTATTAGTTAACGTTCACAATAAAGATTGTTCGAATGTGGAAATAAATGGATAGGTGATACTTGAGTAACAAAGTTGAAATGATGATAAATAATAATATTAATCCTAATAACAAACTAAATAAATAATATCATGAAAATGTTAAAATAATTTATTTTAAGTAAATATGTTAATGTTTTCTGTTAATTGAAAAAATAAGTAGCATTGTATATAAAATTTTGAAAATAATTATTAGCAAACTAAATGAGTAAGGAATGACAAAATATTAATAACGCATCAGCATATTAAGAAATATAAAAACGTATATACGTAGTGAAGTATTTTAAAACTAAAATAAAATGTTACATCATGAACGCGAAAAATTAACTTAAAAATTATTAATAAAATAGTTGAAGTTGACTAACAATACATAGGTATAAAAATTATAACAAATTATACAAAAAAATATCTTTCATAAATTGATTTAGATATCTAATTTGTATATATGAGTTATATTATTATAGAACATAAAATATATTCATTTTTTAATTTATATCTGAAAAATAAAAAAATATAAAACTATATCATTTTTTTACAAATAACTTGTACGAAAATTAAATAAATTTATTTGAATTTTCTCCAATAATAAAACTAATAAAAAATTTTGATCAGTGGAAATTTCTCATTTGTCTTAGAAGATTTCGTTAACAATGGCCTCATGTAGTCTACCAATGAAGAGTGTATATATTAATAAATGTAATTTGCTTCGAATATATAATTATATATTAGTGATTTTCGAGTTTCTAATTGCTTTTATTAACAATTTTAGAGTGATTATTTTGATTTAATAGAGTAGTTGATCAGTAAAGGATTTATTATAGCTTGAGATGTTTTTCAACGTTTCTGGGATAAGTGTCTTCAGGTAGAAAACTATTCGTTAATAATAGAAGAAAAATGCAGATAAAATACAAGATAACATTGCTAATGTGGGTTGAGTCAATTTCTATTTTTGGAATATGGGTCACCCATAAACCCAAGAATTTGTCCCGTGACGTCACAGGCATGAACGATCGTCCTAGCAACCTGGATCCGAGGTCAAATACCTTTTCATCGTACTCGCTGTTACCCTGTCATACATATATATATATACATGCTCACATCAAAGAAATAGTATAGATAGTGTAATATTCTCAATTTTTTCTTTAATATTGATGTATTACCATACATGATATTATTAGTATTATATGACATTAAAATTCTTAAATGTATCATAAATTGAATAATATTTAGCAATTAATTTTTTTCAATAAATTTATATAAAATATTTGTCTACTAAAGGTAAAAGTATTTAATTATTATATAATAGTATATAAAATTATTTTTCACAAGTTTATTCTTATTTTATATTAAAATTGTCTTGCAAGCAAGTATATACATTTTTATGTGTATTTTTTATATTATATATATTATTTATATTCGGTTTTAGGAGTTTATTAGTTTATTTATTTTATTTATTTATTTTAGTTTTAGGTTTTAGGTTTTATCATATATTATATCCCTTCGATCTATAACTGAAAGAATATGACATCTTTTGTATCCATAGAGATGTATAAACATGATATATCATAAACCGTAATTATAAAAATCATCACAAATTTTATTTGTAAATGTTCAGACTATGATTTATAGTATATATTTTTGAATAATTCAGTAATAATAAATGCACTTTTATATTTTAATAAATATATTATAAATATTATGTTTAATACAATATCAAATTGAAAAAATGTACATTTTCTTAAAAGAAGAATGAAAGAAAGTAAAAAATCTAGAAAAGTTAAAAAAAACATAATTTATACATACACATAGTTCGCACATAACCATGTGAAAATAGCTTAAATATGCATAATTATAAAAATATGTAAATATAATTATGATATAATAATTCATTTTTTCGATGATAGTTCAAAGTTATTTCTAGAAATTCTACAAACTAATCTGCATATTGATCTTATAACTTACAATATATCCTTATTGTTATTAAATAACTTATGATCCAGTGAATTTGTTCGTAAATTATTTCAGAATAAAAAAGCAGTTAAACTAAAAAAAGAGATTATATATAGATATAAAAGTAATAGAATACATAAAAGTAAATAGATAAAATATTAAATTTATCCGAAAATACTATTTAGTAAAACATTTTTTAGAATGTAAAGTTCCTCTAACAACTTAGCTTCCCATCCTTTTATATACTTACTCTTTCTGTATATCCTGATATTTTGTTGCTGGTACTATTTTCGCATATAACCCAGATTCGCCCAAGTAATGACGTTAAATATGACGTCATGAGTATACCGAATCTGGGTCGTAGGGTCAAAGTATTTCTTTTACTTTTCCAATGATACAATAAAGTAGAATAAGCCATTAAATCATGCATATATTTGATCATAAAAATTAAAATTGATAGTCTTCTTTTCATTACAATAAAAGAATAAACTAATGTTATTAACTAAAACAGTTTCGAACCTTAATTTTTTACTGAAAAATTTATATTATATTTTGTAAATAATACTTTATATCATTATATTGGCTTACAAATATTTATAAAAGCCTAAATTTAATAATTAGAGAACTGAATTAATAATTATAATTATAGAATGCATATTTAATTATAAAATATGCATTGAATTTTTCTAGTTTATTCATAAAAATATATTTTATTCTCTGTCGTGTTTGTGTATACATATTAAATTTATATATGTCACTTAATTGAATATGTAAATGAAATATACCAATACTAGTAGAGTATTTTTTATTTTATATTTAAATATATCCTATATTATATAAAATTATTAAATTATTAATTATTAAATAAAATAGATGTATAAAACAATATAAAAATGTAGGAACAATAGAAAAACTATCTAATTGCAATTCAGCTGAAATGAGTTATTTGCCAAACATTCAAATATAATAGAACAAAATTAATCTGAAATTATTTATTGTAATTTATTATATATATCTAATATTAATATTATAGTAAATGTCATTATGAAAAATGTAATAAAAAGCTTATCTTATTTACTTAATCATTAATTTCACAAATTTTAAATTCATTTATTTAAATTGCTAGTAGTTTAATAAATAATATAATTTATTTTGAATATATAATAATTTTTTATTAATTTTAAATTGTCAAATAATTTCATATTCATACGAACCAAATGTTGGGGATTTAACTCGCGTGTCAATTCTATCTCTAAGTTGCGAATGGAAGGAGACGTATAGTGGAATGAGGATGATAGAAATAGGTTTTAAAAAAACAAGTAATAAATATCGAAGCAAGTTATATATAAAGTGAAATGAATTTAGAGATAATTAGATTATTATTGTAATTAGAAGAGTTATTGAGTAAGTTTATAAAGATGTCAGAAGATAAAGGTATGACGTAGTGGATATAAATTGACACTTCTTTATGGGTCTTAAGGAGAATGATGGGAGGAGTTACCTCTAAGTAATTATTAATAAGCTGTGGGTGATTTAGGTATCACAGAAGGCGGGTGGGGCGAAGACGTAACTGCAGTCGCAACAGTTTGACTCCTAGGGCAAATGAACTAAATTATATGTACAAGCCCTTGAAGAGAAATAAGGGGATGTTGGATAGGTGGTATAATTATTAATTTAATGAAACCTATTGCGGTGTTAACGGATTACATGTGGGGGGAGGTTGAATACGTTGAAATAATAAATAGTAAAGATTGATATATTTACACGATTGAGATGCTTGGGTAATGGAACTTAAGCTTCCGTAACGGAGATCGTACTTGACTATGCGTATACTTAATGTAACAGTAAAATTATTGTTATTGTTACTTCTGCGAAGAAGGGCTCAAGGGGGCGGGTGCTGTCTTGTTTACTAGTACTTATATAAGTCAAAGTATGTAACGGAGATAATAGAAGAAAGATACTATGTGAGATCTTTAATTCTCACTAAATCATTAATCACTGCTTGTGGACATCTATCGCTTATTGAACATAATTTGTAATGTTGGCGAGTAACAAGATTGTTGGGCATTTCAAGTCTTGTAGTAAGTTATAACGGGATACACTGTTTCGTTGATATACTTGAATTTTTATATGTATATTTAGAAAGAGATTTTTAACAGTGCAGTAATAGCTAAATCAGACGTTTTATAAATTTCACTACTGAATCTCCTCATGTGTTGATCCAGCTTTTAGTAGAGTTGCATAATGTATTTGTTCGAGAATCATGCTGTTTCTCGACTTTCGGTACTACCTCTTTTTTTGTAAATTCTTTTCGTACATTCAATACGTTTATGATTGCCAGATGTG
>JAPYYT010000324.1:0-57133 GCA_030522565.1 Ceratosolen corneri
AATTACACTTTATAAGTTACCACTTATAAAACTTTTGGAGACAAAGTCCGAGAAAACCCTCCCATTAAACGGTCATAAAATGAAATGTAGATATTCGATGTATATTTAAAGAGAATATTCGTAAAATCTAGGGACAAATCTGGCAATTATAAACGCATTAAATGTATGAAAAGAATTTACAAAACAAAGAGGTAGTACCGAAAATCGAGAAACAGCATGATTCTCGAACACTACTTATATTACCACTAGTATTGCTATTATTATTACTATTATTGTACTATTATTGTATTATTTTATCATTAACTTATTCTAATTAAATTGTAATTTAAACGTTGAGATAAAATTTGATTAGACGGTAATATTTCACTGTCAGAAAAGAATATCTTAGGTATCTATTATACTTTGTACATATAATCCCATATATATTACATCGTTATCGATAATTGATATTCATCGATCAGATATTCGGTTAGGTTCAGCGTACGGCGAAAATATACTTTATATTAAAAAATAGTAAAGAACTACTCTATATATTTCATGATGTAAACCATATTTGTTTACGATGATGTCTTATTTATCATCCGAGAAATGACTTTCAATACGTTGTAGAAGTTATTATAATAAGAAATTAAAATATAAACTTGAAATCCGTTTCTCTATATAAATTTATAACATACCAATTCTGTGACTTAAGGTATTGATTAACTAAGACTCTGAGTCTAATTATGAGTGAGATTAACTCTATTACGACTATAATTTTATGCAATATTACCTTACTATACGTGACATTATCTGTATCATTACTTTTCCTAAACACAATAGTATTTGGTAATTCAATTTACAATTAAAAAATGATATATCTATTTACTTAAATTTTGTAACAAGCAAATCTTAAATTGGCTACTTTACGAAATTCATCAGTTCAAAAGTAAGTGAATATCCGTGTTATATATTGGTATTATAATATATATATATATATATATATATATATGTTTAGGTTTGATATTGTTATTATATTTGATATTTATTTCTTATGTAATATTAAATATAAATAAAATATATCGAATGATACAATTTTTTCTTAATGTTAGCTAAAGTACGATTCAGAGATTATGTCTAATTATGTCAGAGATTATAACAATATTGAATACGACCAGAAAATACATCGAGTATCCTTTATGACCTTTTCATGACCCTGTTTACTAGAATTACAACTCAAAACGACGATAATGATCAATATGATCTTCACGTGTCTTGCAATACGAGCCTAGTAAAATCAATCGTGCTATTTTTCACAACGTACCGATACATATTTTGAAAAGTTATAACAACAAGCGATGGCACGACGTTTCGGAGTGTAGCCACCCTTCAAAAGGCCGTTAACACTACCGGTTAAAGTTGCCAATGACAGCTGAATAATCAGTTGTCATCCAGTCACCGAAAGTTCCCACTCTCATAGAAGTAGAAGATAGACTCCCCCTCGCAAGAAACGAGGTGAAGATATTAAATATTGCACCATCGGGGCTCCGCGGTAGAATCGATTAGAAATCTATCAATTTCAAATCTGTCGGTCAGTTCAATACAAAGTTGTCCAAAGAAAAGAGTTTCTCAAGATTCAGTGGTCGGATTTAAAATAAAGAAGCTTGGAATTGGCGCTTATAGAGAAGAATAAAAGCCTGCTGGATTGTGCTACTCGTTAAACAAGATTGAAACACGATAGACGAAATATTAAATTAACGTAGTTAATTTAAATTAATTGTCAATTTTTTCTTGATCTAATACTATTTAATACATTATAATTACTGTAAAATACAAATTTTGACAGCATGTAAGAATTCTAAATATAAAAACCATGTAAAATGATGAATAATATCACCTTTGAAATTAAATATATTAAAATACAGATGTAAAATAGTAATAATGAAACGGTTATTCATTTACAAACAAAGTTCTGTGATTGAAAAATAAAAGTACAATTATTATGTTCGGGAATTATCTCTATTGTTAGCTTTCCCCAAGATGTAAGTGTTTATTGTAAATAATATGAAGAATAAAATATTGAAATTTAGTTGAATTTACAGATTAGACTGTTTAATATATTATCTTGATAACAGTTATAAATTAAATGTTTTGAAACTAATTATAAATTATATGTTGAGATATTTGAAGGCAAAATTATAACTTGATGTTTTAATAAAATGTATGAAATACTTTCCTTTAGTTGGCAAACTCGTTGTTGCGGTGATCAGTTTTAAGTTGAACACTGCGTTATTGTTATTCACACTCACTGTGTGATTGTTATAATTAATTGAGTTACTTCAGTATGAATGTTGCAATTAATAGAGTTACTTCCGTTGTTGATGCGGCAGTCAGTTTTAAGTTGAACACCGCAAAATATCATTCATACTTACTGTATGAATATTTTGAATAGCCACCGTAGTCAATGTACAACGCCTTTGAATAGTCATTGTATAAAATAGACATTGTATAAAAATAACTAAAAAATATCTAAAAGTAACTCAGTCTGTATAATCCATGCATTTTATTTTATGTAAATTGCTCCTTTTACTCAAGGGGGCTGCTCATTCGATTGTCTCCTCGGAAGGGGGAAGAGTCAGTCATTGGATCATTAATTGTCTATTGTGTTATGATTGATATACTTAAATATACTATGCATTACAACAAATATGAATTTCAAATTCCTGTTCCATAAGAACAATGCGAATAGAAAAAAGAACGAGCTAACGTACTTGATTTCCTAGAATTCTTACATCAATATTGAAATGAATTTGTTTTACTATAAGAAATGCAACAAAGGTAATCATATTCAAAAACTCTAAATTTAGTCGAAATTTTAAACAAGGGTCCTTATATACATATTTTGGCATCATAATATACAATCATAATATACAAAAATTATAATGAATTTCGGAACAATATAATATCATTGCGAGAGTTTTGTATGTTGGATGGCATCTTGAACAGATCATATTATATACTTTTAATTTAATGTATAAATTCTGTCATATTTACTTGTAAAGACGTAACTGACAAATATAAAATTTTACTAAAGCTTAAAATAATTTGTAAAAAAAATTAATATCATAGAATGTTTGAACAGATAAAATGTATAATTGACAGCAGTTAATTGTTATAAATAACATACTTTTGCTACTAAATGAAAAATTGTTATAATCATTTATTTTCTGTATCGTGAATTAATCAATAGTTAATTGTTGTAAATAACATACTTTTGCTACTAAATGAAAAATTGTTATAATCATTTATTTTCTGTATCGTGAATTAATCAATAAACCATTTGAACGTTAATAAATTTTTGCAGTTTTAAACATTACAAAGCTATCGATTATGCTATAAAAATCTGTAATGTCGAACATTGCCCATAGAAAAATCTCAAAACTATAATAAACTGGTTTATAAGACTGGGCGTTTTGCATTACTTCATTAATGTATATTAAATTCATTTAATAATGAGTAGACATAAAAGCAAAATAATATAGGTAAACAAATTAATTTGTGATCATATACGCATGTATCAAAATTATATCAGTTAATTGTAATATATAAATCGTACGCGTTAATGTAATACATATGTATTTCATAAAAGAAAAATATTAAAATTAAAACAAATATCGTATAATTTTGTTACATATTTGTATATGATTACATATTATTTTACATTCAAAGTAAAAAGGTTATAGCACTTACCAGGAGGTTAAACATACGAACTATCTTGTATTAACTATTGCAATAATTAAAATTTTATTAAAATTGTACATGATCATGCAAGATCAATGATAATCATTTAATTTTATTTTTTATTTAATTTTATAATTTTAATTTAATTTTATATTTCTTTGTACGGTTGAAAAATAATTCATATACATATCGAATAATATATTACATACATTTATATGCAGCTTTTTCTTTTAATGAATAATTCGACATATCGTCTACTATATGAATTAATTTTCACCTGAAGAGATGAAATAAAATTTTAAAAGAAAAGTAAATTAGGGGAGTTTATTTTTTTTATTAGATAAAATTATAGATGCTAAAAAATTCACTTATTTATAAAGTTATATATTGAATAGAAAAATTCTGCACATATATTTTGTTCCTATGATATATTTATGACCTATTTTATTTTTAACCGCTAATATTATTTTATTTTATATAAAATGGCATATCTAAAAAAATTAAAATTTTTTCTCATTAAATGAAATACGTTTCCAATAAAATCTTAAATATTTTGTGATTTTAGTTAACATTAAAGATTTAAATATTTAATTTTATTTTACTTCTAAATTGATGTATTTATCATTATTTATACAATTTTCTACAATAATTTAAGTGTGCCTTCTTTCTCTTTAATAAACAAAACTATAAGTCTATTATAAATAGTGTTCTACATTTTATCACAAAATTTATTTATTTTAATTGAAATTTAGAGGACATGCATATAAATTTACTATCAATTACTTATAAATTATTTTTCCGTCTTATCTTTTCTTATTTATAATTTAAATATCGAAAATATTTTTTTAATATAAAAATATTTTTTATGAAATCAATATTATATTGATTTAAATAATATTTTAAATACTATAAAATAATATACATTTTAAGTATAAAAATATTGAGTGATTGTCCAAATACTTTGAAATCACTTCTTATTACCAATATGGAACATAATTAGGTTGCCAAGATTTTCCTAAAAGTGATGATACTTTTTCAACAACTTCTGTTACACTATATTCCGAGCTTTCAATAAGAGATATATCCGAAATATACAAAATCCTTAACCTTTCACAACAAAGACCAACAAACTCGATAAATCCAGAACAACTGAAAAAAATTAAACTTTTTAAATTGATAAATCTTAAAATCCATTTAAAATTATATTTTGATATAATAAAGCGAATTTAAGTGAATATATTTTTTAAATTATAAATTTGCATTTAAAATATTATTTGTTCTAATAATGTTATTTTTAATAATAATTTGAAGCTTTGTTAAGTTAATAATTGACAAACTTCAAATTTTTATTAGTTCTATTGACATATTAATAATTTGATATTTGGTTTCACTTTATATTTTTAAATATTAATGAACTCAAAGTTAATTTCTTATACCATGATATTATCAATAATATAAAATGATTATTATGGTGTATTATTTCATAAGCAATATTACTACTACTGAAGATATTCTTTTATTTTTATTATACAGATTTATTCATTTTGCAGTACTTATAAATGTTATCGAAGTATGTGTACGCATATAAATAAATGCTTATCATATTCTACAACTAAATTATCCGGCAAAATTTATATAATAAAATCCAAGTTCAACATATTTAGTTGATGAATATTTAACATTTTCCATTTCGTTTTATAATTAACTATAAATATAAGCTTTATATTTATATATTAAATATTCAATTTTGATATTTATTCACTGCATTATATTTTGGTTAAAACTAGCTTGAAAAACGAAGTTACTGTAATAATTGAAATTTTTATTAAAAATAATATTTATTTATGTGAGACACAAATTTCAAATAATTAAATGTAGTATTAATTATAAATGGAATATAATATGTTATAAAATGAAATTTAAATTAGGATATCCAACTAGCTTTAATTTCCATTGATATTTATATATTATTTTATTAAATAGCTAGTTTACTGAGTTTTCAGAATTTTATTTTTGAAGTTACTTTGTTTAATAAGATAATATAATAAACAGTAAATTAATAATTATCTCTTAATTATAATATTCGCAATTAAAAATATGATTCTTATTTCTTTAAAAATAGTAATGTTAAAATTAAATTTTAACTCTTTGATATATAAATTATATTAATATGCCTTGATTAGAATAAATAAACAAATTTTTATTACCATAAAATATAAAAAAGTTTTAGAATATCTAGTAATTTGTGTTTATGAAAATTTAATAAATGTAAAAGAAAATGTATATTTAAAAAAATTATATATTAACACATAAAATAAAAAAAATTATAAAATATACTAAATATTATATGTATATATATATATATATACTAAATATTATTTTATATTGATATAATTTAAAAACAAACAAGTAGAAAATCATGATAAATGACAATGGAATATTTTATGTGTAATTTCAATGTTGAGAGTACGTGGTAAATAAACAAGGATTACGTGAATTCGCAGTCTCCTAGTCCGACGGCATTAAGCCTTGGACACCCTGTGGCTGTTGTTACCAAAGTTTCATCAATTGTGTTTGGACCGTAGGCACTGATTATTAGTTCCTCAAGACGCGGGCATCGCTCGCCAACTCCATCTACCACGGAGGACGGAACTCCATTTCCAAAGTAGAGATGAGTGAGTGGTACATATGGCACCAACAATTCATCGTAATCCTTTGGTTCTGTCAAGTGTGTCAGTCTGTAGACAGTTTCTTTACTCGTTAACATACAAGGGAAGAACTGAGAATTTTTCAGGCACTTATTTTTTATTATTTATTTTAAATATTTAACTTATTAAAAGGCATTATTTATTTCACATTTGATTATTTACTGTATTTATATTTTGATCATACGTTATCAAATATATGTTGAAGCATATTTTTTAATATGTGGTAAATGTAATACTTTGAAATTTCGTAAAGATATTTTATATCATAAATTGAAACTACACGCATAGATTTGAATTCGCACTACGAATTTGGTAAACAATTACTCATTAAAGGCAATATTGGACGTTCATGACATGAATGTAATAAAGAAAGATAAATAAAATGTAAAATAAAATAATTTTATTCCTTATTTATTCTTTAATGAAGAATGTAACGAGTGGTATATTGAGGATCTAAAAAATAGAAGTGTCAACGAATGTACGCGACCATTTGAAAAATATAAATGCTAACGCTTGAGATATAGAAATGGTAAAGAAAATCAATTATCACAATTGACGTTGCCTTTTTTGTACGTTTGTTCACACAAGCAAACGTTACTGCTATTTGCTAAATTTTTCCAACTATGTATTATAAAATTATTTACATGTACATTACTTTCATTATCGTCCATTTAATAAACTACATTAATCATAATATTCTGTATGTATGAGTTATTCTTAATAATTTGATAAATTATATCTAAGCACATATAAAAAACATAGTGTTCATATTATTTTAAGCATTATTTTCAGCATTTTAAATTATTTACGTAGCGGTATTACTTTGTTCTACTTTATTGCATATTTACTATGGTTATATATGCTATATATAACTGCACATTATAATAATATTATAAGTACATTCATTAAAAATTCATAAAAAATTCAATTGTAAGTTGTTATTTGTTCAAATTTAAATATCTAACTGTAGAGCAATATAAATCGACAAATTTCTTTTATTATTTATATTCTTCAATGATAAAGTAATGAAAAATGTTTCCTAATATTTTAATTTAATAAAATGATATTTCCACGCGATTTAACAATCGATAGGTTTAATATGTAACATGAATACATACGAAAGATAATGTAAATAAATAAAAGATAAAATAAATTATAATTACAGAACGAAATTAACAGCTGGCGAATGATTAGTGAAGGCGGTCCAGGCCTCGTAACTGATTTTTGACATGGGCTTAATGTCCGAATGTGCCTCCACTCGGAGAGTTTCCAAGCGAATTGAGTCAGCATCGCTGAGTGCTCTTATGAGTTCTTCACTGAGCAGCGAATAAGATATAGATAGTTCTCGAATGCTGTTGTAGAAGCTCATTAGTCCTAAAATATCTTCCAACAAATGTCAAACGTATTGTATTCGTAATGACTAGATGATCTCTATATTACGTCCTATAGTTTTTCGGTTAGTAGTGGGTATTTTTCATATGTACATGATTTCAAAAACTTAAGGATATTGTTAGCTTAGTAATCGTTTTATGTAGTAATCGTGACTAAGGTGCTCGTAAGCATTAGGTAACTAAGGGCAAAGAATATGCAAATTATACTTTTAATTAAATAAAATTTAGAAAACTTCGACTTTTTATATATAATTATATAATATTCTTAATGTTTTAAATATGAAATAGAGATAAAATAATAATCTTTAAAAAATTTTGTTTTGAAATACATGTATTAATATAATAGATACCTTTCGCACTTAATTGTGAATTATTTTTGTTATTGTGCAATAATTGCAGTGTTGTTGAATCGTTGGATGGTGAAATGGACAAAAATGGCTCATCAAAGTACGTAGATGCTAAAAAATTGTTATCCAGTGAATCTTCTTCCGATGGCATTGTTAAAGCCATCGAAAAACGATTGATGTCTACATCGAAAAATGTCGATTGTTCCTTGTTTATTAAAGCGATCATCTGCAAAATTCGTTTAAAATTATTATATAAACATGTAATTGTATATTGTATTTATGTATCTCGTTAAAATCAAGTCAGTCGATGATTTTGATGATAACAAAGTATTGAATTGAGTTTATTAACATAATCTTTTGAGAAGCTTGTTAATTAATTAGTATCAGTTACAATAATACTTTATTCTAAATCTTATTAAGCGGTATGTTAGAAAACTTTATTCAGAATTACTGACCTCGGAGAAGTTTCTTGTTAAAAAAAATAAAAGTTAAGCAAAAAAACAATATCGGACAATTTAAAACATGCAATGTGCCTTAATATCCGCTGCTCTTCATTCCGACTTTGTGGGTTGAACTGTGTGGTTAACAGTCGCTTGGAGATCAGAGCACTACTCAGAGAAAGGATAAAGCAATGATCAGGAGTAATATTCGTTTCACTTTGTTTTCATTTGATCTCGTTCGAGCTGCACGTGACACGAACTGCTAACCGAGCATTATTAAAGTAGTGCGAAATGGCGAGCCTTATGAATGGGTCAAGTACATTGCTTTTCAATAGGTGTGATTTCATCATAACTCGCCTTGTTTGATGCAATTCGAATGTACGAACAAAATGATTGCCTCGCGCTTTTTGAAAGGTGCATAGTTTCTAAGGCCTTATTTTATCGAACATTTACCTTGTGTCAGTATTATTCGATTCTAAAGGGATATTTGTATATATATATTTATGTATTTTTTAAATTTCAAACGTATATAAAATCCAGTAAAACCAAAATAAATCTGAAGATTAATTGAATTAATTTTAGCTACTTTATATTTTTAAAACTTTAAAAAACATTCCATATAACGATTTGTATTAAAGAATGGATTTTGTGATATTATAAACAACCTATATACTCTCGTTACAAGGTTTTACCGTTATTTTAATTATTTTAATATAATTAATAAGATATATTACAAAAAAAACACGTTGAATTTAATATTCTAAAATAACATTATGAAAAATGTATCATACTACATTTAAAAACAAACTTTTTGTATTTTTGATAATAATTACAAATAACAAAATTAATTTTGTAAATTTAATAGGAACGATAAAATTATTTAAAAGTGTAAATCAATGTTTTAAATCGATATAAAAAACTTAAAATAGTTGAAAAGGAAAACTTTTTCTTAAATAAGTATTAAATAAGAAATGATGCCCAATGATAACGATAGCGATGCTGCTACTGCTGCTGATGATGATGACAACAACGACGACAATGATAATGATAATAATATTCAAATATATGAGACGAGCTTTAAATGAACATAAGTAATCTATTTAGTAGTTTGTACTTCTTTGGATAACAAAAACTGATAAGATACCGGCGTCAACAAATAAGAAGCACGTGACATGTGTTTGCGGCTAAAGTGTAACGCTTCAGTCAATAGCGCCGGACTCGCGTAAGCATTGCAAAAACGCTAGATAAAGTCAACGTTTTGGATTTTGGAGCGAAAAGTAAAAGGACGATCAGCACAGCTTTACTATTACTTTATATTGCTTTACTTTCAGTTGCTACTTATACGTAAACCCCGGACAAATCCATAAATACTTTCCATACATTATAGCTTTTCGTTCATACCACTTGTACCGTGAACGGAATGTTCGATAACACAAGCCATAATTCATTTACACATCTTTTCTTACGTCGTTTTTTCTATTAAATTAATTACAAATTACATTATTATTCTTAATTACACATTTGTTTTTATTTTTGTATCATGTTTAAGGGAAAAAAACAAATTTTAATAAGCAAATGAAACTAATTACTTGTTATTTTTAAGTAAAGGCTGAAATCTTTCTGAAATTATCATAATATAATTATTTATTATAATTAATATTATTATAAGCTCATTATATATCGTATTGTGGAACTAAATTACTGAGACTTCGTCATTGAAGTATAAAGTTCGTAATGCATGTCTTAGATAAATATATTTATAAAATTGTATTAATACAAGAACTTTGTGTATACGTGCATTGAAGCAATAAAAGACAATTTATCTAGAAATGTAAAGCACGGTATGTACAGATAATTAAAGAAAATTATATAATAATATGCATACGAAACTTAATATTTATGGCAATATTTATTATAAATAAATTTTGCTATGTACTATAATCAGATATGAATACTCATTCGTATATTAATTCTTGATAACATAATTATTCTGAAGAAATGTGTAAAATGTCAATTTTAACAATTAATTTCTTTATTGAAACTAAATATATTTTTAATTTTAAAATGATTAAAATGTATTTCTAATATTTGGAGTTTAGATTATATTTAAAGTTTGGATAGAATAGCGTTAAATTACATTTTATTATAAAAGAGCAAAATAGAAAAAATGAAAATTAAGTTGTTTATGTGAACAATAAAATATTAAGAAATTAAATTTTTACCAATAAATATACGAGAGAAAGAAAAAAGAATAAAGAAAAATAGATATAATAATAAAAATGAAAAGAAAGAATTTATAAAAATATATATTGTCAAATTAATTAAGTAATATACAACCCTATAATATATTTAACAGCGTTGTAAAATATAACAAAAATAAAACAATAAAATATCCTGTTGCAAATCAGTTAAGAAAATAAATTGATATGTACAACTTTTTTAAAAATATAGGTTTGCAAGTAAGTAAATCAGTATGAATAATTAAATATATTTATTATATCTATACAATAATGGTGCATATTATTAAGTGTAATAATTGAATTTCATTGTATTTTGATGACACGAAGAAGACTTGAGGGGGAAAAGGAGATTACAACATTTTTTTAAGTTAAACAATGACATAATATGGAACGTATTCGATATTCTAAGAATCTTAAACTACACTATCTACAATATGTTCATATTTGGTGTCCTTTTGTTTTATTTGTATTTAATTATTATCGAATAAATGTTTTAGAGCTTCTAAAAATTTTTTGGGAATGATGAATTGATCGAATATTTAAATGCTACTATTCACAACAATTATTATTATGAAAGCATTATAAAATTTTATTATTATTCTTAGAAAAACCTTTTATATTATATATATAATTGCAATAATTACACGCCAAAGTCTTATATAATTTTAATTATAAAATTCATTATAAAAAGAAAAATAATATTTTTACAACGTCGAAATAAATAATGTGACAGTCATTCGTTTGTTTACTACACATATATACAAATTCTGTGTCTATAAAAATTTATACTTCTCTTATGAGAGGAATAATATATTAATTATTGAAGAAATGCTACAAAATATGTAAATATGAAACGATATAAATCTATTAGAAGAATTAGTAAGTTTAAAACAAAATTAAATAATCCAAATATTCTATTTATCGTTTATAAATAATTCATATGTGATATTAATTAATTAAGAATTTTTAAATATTTTTTTGCGCTGTATAATATATTTCTAACCATAAACTAAATATTAACTATTTAATATTCCAATTTAGTAGAACTTCGTAAATTACTTTATACAAAAAGTCCATTTTATTAAAAATTAAATAAAACTACTTGTTCGGGATTTCTCCCGTGTGTGTTTTTTGTCTCCCAGATGTAATTAGGAGATACAGATAGTGAAAGGAGAGGTGATAGAAATGGATGTTCTTTACTGAGCAGATCTTGTTTTTAGAGATTAAAATGAAGTTTCACGAGCTTACAAACAGGTCGTTTCATGGTACTGTTTGTTTGTATTGATACGATAGCTGTGTCAAGGTATTGATGTATAATAGTAAAAAATCAGAATGAAAAGCTGTACCTATCTCGTTACTCAGTTGTAAGCTGAGTAAGATGTTCGTTGAGACGTATAGTAGGAATGGATTAAGTCTAGATCTGGTCCTGTTAGTCTTAATGTCCGCTTATGGCTATGTCGGATGTCAATTAATTTGACTTGTTTAGAAAGAACGTTGATTAGCCGGTTAGTATAGATATGACCGAATTATAAATCTTTTTCCAATTCAATGGGAGTGATCCGAATTATCACAAACTGTTACAATATCATAGGTCTTAAGATAACACAGATTTACAAATGACTGCTGGCTTGATATAACGTATGATAAGAACAGGAAACAAGCTAAATATGACCTTACCGATCGCTGTATTGAACGTAACTGATGCCTTTTTCCTGCCTATTATATTTACATTTTCCACTCGAAAAGCGTGAGCATTCTAAGAAAGAGAAGGTCGTGATGCTAAATACAGTCACAAGAGATTTGTTGACAGAATCTCGAACACTACTATTGAATAATTTTTTAATTTTAAATCTTAGAAAATACTACATATCTTGCAAAATAAAGAAAATATATAATCTACAATTGATTATTGTAAAAAGGTCAAATAAATTCAAAAGATATAAAAGCTTGTCTTATAAAAATCTTCAATACTACTATTGGCATTTTTAAATCAGCGATAAATTAATAAATTACACGCATTCAACTGTTATCATTAATAAATTGACTTAGAAATAGACTTAAAAATTGTTATTATACTTAGGTTTATATTGTATAAAAATAAATTTGCAAATTGATCATTTATATATGCATGCATAAACGCAGACAATATATTTAGGAACTTTCATAATTATATATAATATAATATATAATAAAATATATAATAATAATAATAATAATAATTGTTATTATTGTTATTATTATTGTTGATATTTATTGTTATTGTTGCTCATAACTTATTACCAGTTATAATATTTGAGTATTATTTTATATTTTATTTAAGTTTAAATTTATTTACAACAATATTAATTAATGTAAACATTTTTATTATCAATTAGTTATCAAATAAATTTTATTTTACTCTTTTGTAAGAAATTTATAAATACTAAAGAAAAATTTTAGTAGAATATAAGTATTTAAGAAAATTTAATATAGGAACAAATTTTAAACTAAGTAAAAAAAATATATACATGTAATTGACCCGAGTTTATAATATGTATTAAACGCGAAATCATCCGATCAAAGTCAGCAATCCAAGAAAAAAATTTTCATTTTGCTTTTCATATTTGTTTTCCATATTCTTATCTATAATTGACTGTTTCTGTATTTTGTACTATATTAAAACTTCGTATTCAGGCCTTAACATAATAAAATCTTGCATTTATTTGGGAAGGTACGTAACCTATTTAATTATCCGCTATTTATTATAAAATCGAATAATATAAAATAACAATTAAAAAAATTATAAATAAATAATATATTAGCCTATTCATTTAACAATATATTTTTGGTAAAACTAATTGTCATAGTTAAAATTCCATTATTTATTGATGGAGATCATATGATGGCTGTCAACATGTATTTAAAAATAATTGTTCGTTTGTTTTAGTGGCAGAAAAATTTAATCAACATGTCTATTCGACCAGTCTACAGGCCAAAAATTGTTAAAAAAAGAACAAAGCGCTTTATTAGACATCAAAGCGACCGATATCACAAACTAAAAGTAAAATATATTTATAACTTTTTAAATTATATTGAGTTTTATAATATAATGTAAAATATTCATTTTCTTTTTGAATATTTAATATTTGTAATTATTCCTTAACTTATTATTTATTATATTAATTTACTAATATATTCTAGAGAAATTGGAGGAAACCCAAAGGTATTGATAATAGAGTTCGAAGGCGATTCAAGGGACAATATCTTATGCCCAATATTGGTTATGGTAGCAATAAGAAAACCCGTCATATGCTTCCAACTGGATTCCGTAAAGTTCTTGTTCATAATGTGAAAGTAAGTTTATAAAAATTATAAAACTTTTAAGAAATTATTTACACATTACTGTAATTTGAAAATTAAAAGAAATCCATTATTGTTACATATGAAGTTGAAATTAATTTTTTATGTAGAATTTTCTTATTTCCAAATTAAATATCTATTTTAATATTAAATAAATAAAATTAGTTTAATTTCAGTTTATTTAAAATAATGTTTACAGAATAAGCATTGATTAAATGTTTATATAGATTAAAAAAATTAAAAGAAAAAATTGGCTTTTATAAGAATAAATTTTAATCTTGCATTTATGAAAATATTATCAAATAGTATTGAATATTGTATGACTATTTGAATAAATATTTTAAATCTATAAACAATGTTTAAATAACAGTTATAACACTGTTTTATAAGTAAATATATAAAATAACATTTATATGAATTTCTTAATTGTTTTTAATGAATTGAAAACTGAAATATAATTATTTTCAATAATTTGTCGTAATTTAAAAATGTAAATATTATAGTACATTTGTGATCAATAAAGTTTGAAATAATTGTACAAACATAAGATCATTATAAAGTTGTATCAAATAAAATATAAATTTAATTTGATGTTCTTATATGAATTAAATTGTGAATGAAAATTTTTTTTATCAAAATATCTTTCAATTTGAACAATATAAAATAGTTAAAAAATGTTATAATTCTCTGTTATTTTGTGTAAACTAAAAATATTAACAAACAACAATTATTAAAATATTAAAATTTAAATATTTATTCAATTAAATTTAAAAACTATCATTTTTAAGCAAAATTGGTTTTACTATATTTTGTAGATGTACTGTATTAATAGTTATATTTAAATATCTTTGTATTATAATTTTATTCATCATTTTTATAGGAATTGGAAGTTTTAATAATGCAGAACCGTAAATTTTGTGCAGAAATTGCACATGGAGTAAGCAGCAAAAAACGCAAGACGATTGTTGAACGTGCCCAACAGTTATCCATTCGCGTAACAAATGCTAATGCTCGTCTTCGTTCTGAAGAAAATGAATAAACTGTAATTTTTTAAATATATATGTATATATATATACCCAAGATGAAAAAAAAATACACTGACTTTTATTTTATTTTTTCCCATACTCATTAGTTAGATTTTTAATAGTTTTCGTATAAATAATAAGTAAAATAATTATTTGTTAGCTTGAGCAGTAAGTGGTGTACTATAGAATTAAATTTTTTATATTAAAATTTGATGCATCTATTTCATTGCCATCTGTGTTCAAATTACAAAACTAAGCGCTATTACAGTTTGGAAAGGTGATCTATTCATTCAACCAGCAGTTTTCATTGTAAAAATTTATTAAAAAACATCGGAATATGGGAGACCACACGGTACAAGCAATATCAACAGAAAATACAGGTTTTATTTCAGTATCTTTATTATATACATGAAAACTTTTACCGAAATATGAATTTTAATATTTTATTATAGACGTTAATCAAGATGAACTTATACTTCAACAACAGAGGCGTATTGAAAAAGAGGTTATTGTTTTATTTCTTATCAAATGTCAAGTGTAAGGTCTGATCAAAAATCAAAATAATGACAAATTTAAAATAAAAATAAATTATCTATTAATATATTAACAATTTTTATTTATTTATTTCGTTTTATACTTATATAGATACAAGAAACGATTTCGTTGGTTGGCGAAAAAGAATCTTTGAAAGCATTAGAAAATGAATATACAGAAGATGAAGTATATTTATCGAAAGCAAAGGTATTAGCTCAAAAATACTCATTCTTTAGAAGAACAAGACCAGATGGTAATTGCTTCTTTCGAGCCTTTAGTTATGCTTATTTAGAAAAACTTATTAATAATAAAGAAGAATATGAAAAATTCCGAGAACTTGCACGTAAAAGTAAGGAAAATTTAGTTGAGTTAGGGTTCCCTCAATTTACTGTTGAAGATTTTCATGATACGGTAAAGTCTTAATAAATCTTTTTATTTAGATTTATTCTATTATTTTAATTACAATAATTTTTTACAGTTTATGGAAGTTATTGATAAAGTTGGTGGAGGTACAGATAATAGTTATACAGAACTTCATAAACTTTTTAATGACCAAGGATATTCGGATTATGTTGTCGTTTATCTTAGGTTAATAACTTCCGGTCAACTTCAAAGAGACGCTGAATTTTATCAACATTTTATTGAAGGTGATCGGACAATTAAAGAATTTTGTCATCAGGTTTGTTTTTGAAACTTATAAAGTACATATAATATACTCATAATATTAACAAATAATTTATTATCAATGATTTTTCATTTATGAATTTATGAAAAATATTTTGTACCTTGTATTAAAAAAAATATTTAATAATATTAATAATCAGTAAATAATTATAGTATCAAAACATATATTTTTGTAATATGAAATAATTGATCGCACATACAAATAATTATATTAAAATGATTACATGTAATTATGTATTACATGTAAATTTATGAACCTTTAAATTATAGATTTATTTTTCAGGAAGTTGAACCAATGTATAAGGAGTCTGATCATATTCACATAATTGCTATGAGTACCGCTTTAAATACTGGAGTACGTGTGCGATATATGGATAGAGGTGCTGGTACTGAAGTAACAGCACATGACTTCCCAGAGGGATCGACGCCATCCATTCATTTACTGTATCGACCAGGCCATTATGATATTCTTTATCCTTGATAAATTTTTATGATTTAAAAAGTTAAAATGATAATTTATTACTAACAGTAAAGAATTAAAATCTTTCTTTTAGTAATTTAAACATAAATTGAAATGGAAAAATTTTTAAGATCACTTTATGATCGAGATTTAATAATCTCTAGAAATGTCATAATAAAATTTGTTTTAATATAATACTATTATACAGTGCATCTATTTTATTAATTGTATATGATAAAACATTAAAATCCATTATTAAAGTTAACCAATATTAAAGTTACTTAAACAATTTTTAGCATTAAGAATTAGTATTATGTGATTATTTTTAAGAACTGAATCGTCTGATGTGTAAAATATCAAGTTTTTTGCAACTTTTGACTATATATTTGTGAAACGAGAATAAACAGATTTAATACAAAATGATAGCTTTACTTTTTTAAAAATACTTAAACAATCTCTTTTATTACAAGTTTATTAATTTAAATAAATGAAGTAATTATTAGAGAATAAACATTTAAAGAAAATTAATTATTGTACACAAATTATATTTGATTTTAATATGCACTAATTTATTATAAATATAAATGCATTTGCTTACATTAAAATTAAATTTTTATAATGTAAATTTAATTTACATAAAATTTATAGTCAGTTAACCTTGTTAAATATTTTTATGATGCTGTACCTATGCATGTGTGTATGCATTTTATATACGTACGTATATATATGCATATATATATATATATATATGGTTATATACCGTTGATATAAAATCTCGAATGAATGAAATATATTTATAATTAAATGAAAACATAATTAATATGAGTTTTAATAAATTTATAGTAATATTTAGATATATTTGTATTTAAAAATTGTGTTAATTAAAAGAAAATAATTATAATGATAAAACCTGCTTATATAAGTGACTAAAGTAATAACCAATAAAATGTTACATTCAAAATCAAATATTTTTTATATAAAAACAATGTTAAATGTAATATATTTAATGTAATTTTATTTCCAATAAAAAAATAAACATATTTTATAAATCTAGATTATTAAGTATAAAGACATCATTATTTTTATTTGCCTTATTTAAATAAAATATTTTATAAATGAATATATTAAAATTTCATATTACGCGCGAATCTAACAAGTTAAGCGCAGGACTAATTTTACATAAACTCTCAAGTGAATCGTATTTTATATTAAATACTTGTATATTTGATTTATAACTAACAAATTCAAAATTGTTTTTTTATTATAGTACGATATTATAACGTGAACTCATTTTTCTTTGATAATAATCATAGGTTTAATGTGTCATTATACCTGGTTTTATTTAAGATTATTTGGCTTTCATTCCATACATATCACGGATGTAATTTCTATTTCTAACTATTAATTATAATTGATTGTTTTTTTCTGTTGTGTGTTTGTATTTAGGACTTAAGAAAATTAAGAAATTTAGAAAATTTCATTGCATATTAAATACCATTTCATTTTTAAATAGTTGCATATAATTGATTGGTTATTAGTGAAAAAAATGAAATAATTTTATAATGATATTAATATTAAATATATTGTTTTTATTAAGTAATGAATTAAATAACAAATATTTTTAAAATATAGGTAATTTTAATATAGCTGCCATAAAATAGGTAAATTTTTTCGAAATGGCATCAGCTTCAAGTACTAGTGCTCGAAGCTTATTTGTTGACTCTAAAATAAGATTAGCTGATAGAGTACAAGTTAATATTAATAATATTGCATCTTTAACAAAACAAATTCAAAGAGGATCAAAAAGTAATGAAGTAAGTAATTGTATTAAAAATACTAATAATTATATCTAAGAATAGAAATAATATAGTTTTTAAATTTTAAATATTAATCTTGAATGTTAAAATGTTTTACTTTATATCATAATTAATAATTGTTTATTAAAGTTCAAATTAATTATAGATTTTGATGAAATCTGCAAAGACTTTTTCTCAACAAGAACAAAGTCTTGAAAGTGCAGAAACTAATGTGAAAAAACTAATTTTAATTATAACACATTTAGAATTACAATTAAATGTAATCAATCAAAGTGCACTTAAACTGGAAGAAGTTATTGAGCAAGTACAAGCAATGCAACGATAAATATTGTGAGTTACATATAAGATATAAAAACTGGAACCTTAAAAATCTTTTATTTGAATCCAATAACGAGTTTAGTTATTAATAGGTTTAATGTAGATACATTTTATAAAATATAGTTTATTATGATCTTATTAAATTCAATAATATAGAGTTGTAAAATCTGTTTTTATTAAAAAATATCTTTCTATACCTATTTTTGCACAATTCTTATATTTACAATTCTTATAATTACATAATATTGTAATAATTAAAAAAAAATTATTTAATACTTTAAAAACTTACAAACTTTTTATTGAATTAATAATAATTGTTATTTGGTTATTTTATTATGTACAATTTAGTTATATTATAATTGAGTTTTATTATATTAATTATTTGACTATTAATTCTATTTATTGATTAATTAATAGATGAAAAAATAGAATTTAATTGATATCTCTAAATGAAATATCAGTTTTTATTTTTAAAACATTAATTATTAATTAAATTAAAAATTAATGTTTGTATAGGAAATAAAAATATTTTTCTTACACAAACTTCATTACTAAATAAAAATTTACAACTAAATATAATAGTATCAGTATTAGAACAAGCAGCATAATTCATAATGTGTTTCAACTAAACAATTTTTATAAAATCCAACCCAAAATTCAATTTTAAGATTTGAATGCAATTGTAATATTAGATAAATAAGAAATAAAATTAGTAATAATAATAGTAATAATAATAATAATAATAATATTTAATGGAAAATATGTACAGAGTTTATTTATTTAAAATTTATATTCATTGAGTGGTAAGCTTTGTAAGAACAAATTTTATTTTTGCTATATATAGATATTCATTAATAGAATATGGTTTAATATAAAAATGCACTTGAAATTTTCAGATAAATGGTATCAGATAAAAAAAAGTATAATACAGTAATTTTACTAACCAAACATTTTTTATATAGTATGATGCTTTAAACTATATTCTTATATTATCATATAATAAGCTGCAAAATTTTGCTTTCTATAGTTAAATTTAAAAAAATTAATTTCTTTTTACTAATGAATTTTTCATTTATCGCGCATATTTATTGCGCATCTAAGCACATGCATGGAAATTCAGGATGTAGCTTTTTCTGTGTGGTGAATAAGAGGTAGTAAGACAAATGTAATTTCATTAAATCTATAATAGGTAACGAATGACATGTGTTTATAATACAAATATTTATATACGTACATTTTTATGACAATTAATATAGATTATTTGATATTATATGAAATTCATTCGAGAAATAAGAAAATTTCTTTTAACAATTAAAAATCTGTGACCAGAGTGATCGATTCCTGTACTTGTAATACTTCAATTGTTTTAGTCCAATCGTTTTGAAATTTTAATAGATCACTTATAATATAAAATGTATTGATTAAAAAATCAATTTGTTCAATTTTTTAATATAATTCTTAAAGAGAATATTATAATAATAAATGCTTGCTGACTTATATGGTTGATGAAAATAAGATATTACTTTCTCAAACGTTTACATGATTTATTTAACGTATTTGTATAATTAAAAAATTTATTATTAAACAGGAATTGTATTTTATAATATTCAAGGAAAACGTATTAATAGGTAATGGCAAAATACCCTCTTATTTTATTATAAAAAATAAAAAGGAAAGATCAGATATTAACGATAATTAGTGATAAGATATTATTAATTTCATCAAATAATGAACATATAATTTCATTATGAATTTTATTCTGCTTTATTCTTAAAATATACAGAGTTCGAAATTGAACAAATACGACAAAGCATATTGTACAGCTATTATAAACTATATTTTTAATTGAAAATATATTTAATATGTAGACATTTTTAGGTATTATTTCAGTATTTGTATTTGTAAGATATTTTATTTAATGTCAAAACATAAGTTTATTTGTTGGTCTTTTATTCATCAATTTAAAAATTTAAATTAAAATATACAATGAGATATCAGGAAATATTATTGGACAAATTGAAGAGTCAATTCGGATACAACGATTATAAAAATTATTTACAGAAAGAAGCAACTGAAGCCGTTTATAAAAGTTAGAATTACTTAATTACAATTACTTAATTTCATTTCAAATAATTAAAAATTAAGTTGTTTATAATAACCTAAAAATAACAATAATTTTTATTATTAACAGAAAAAACTTAAATTAAGAAATTGTTTTTTTATAGATGAAAAAGATATATATATTTGCATGCCAAGTGGTTTTGGAAAATCTTTGTGTTTTCAATTACCAGTAACAATAAAAGACAATTCATTTGCTATTGTTATTTCACCAACAATAGCTTGTGCTAAGGTTAATATTCCATTTAATATTTGTATAATATAAACTTTATTTTATTTTTTTCTTTTTATTTCTAGAATCAAGTAAATTATCTAAAAAGCAAACAAATTTCTGTATATAATTGGGATGGTTATACTTCAAAAAATATAAAATGTAAAATAAAGAAAGAAATTAAATCAAGTAGGCCAAAAATAAAATTATTATATATAACTCCTGAACAGTACATATCGTCATCTTTTCAGGTAATGTAGTATGTTCATATAAAAATATAAATTATTATTTTTTGTTACATTTTAATATTAACAAGTAAAACAAATAAAAGATAATTCTCAATCAGAGTGAATTTGTATTAATTTATTTATTTTATTTAACAAAAGAATCTTGATTAAATAGATAGCAGTAGTAGTGATAGTATAGTAGTGATGATAGTAATAGTAATATTGGCAGTAATAATACTAAAAATATTATAATAATAAAATAATAATAATAATAAAAATATTAATTATTTTGAATTATTTTAAAATAACTAATATAAATTATGATCTGTTTATTGAATAAAAATTAATAATAAAGGGTGACTTCTTTACATAGTAAATATTTAGATTTATATTTACTTTTTAATAATATTTTATGAGTAATATACATTACTTAATATGAATATTTTTAATATTTTAGATAACATTAAGAAATATAAAACCAAATATATTATCTTACTTTGTTATTGATGAAGTACATTGCCTAAGTCCTTGGAGTCATGATTATAGACATTGTTATAGAAAACTTTTTGAATGGCCACATAAAAAACCAAGTGTACCAGTTGTAGCTGTTACAGCTTCAGCCACGAAAGAGGTAATAAGTAAATAATAAAAATATTGTAAAATAATTTTTGTAATGAAAAGAAATAGGTAGGAAATGTTATAAATATATATCACATATAGATATTTTTAGTTTTATATAACTACATTTAATATGAAAAACAAAAAGAAAAAAATGATATGTTATAAGAAATGAAGGAAATAAATTATTTTAATACATTTCAAATGGCTTTACTAAAAGCAAGAAATAATATCAAAAACATTAAAATTTAATATAATTATATTTTATTTTATGTAATATTTAAAAAGTAAGAAAAGTTTATTTATTAAATTTATTTAATATATAATAGTTATTTCACTTAACTTAATTAATAGAAAATACTTTTATTTATAAAAAATTCTTTCAATAAATATGAGAAATTAATATTATAATAAAAGTAATAATTTAAAATTAAAATTTAATAATGTAGGTTATAGAAGACATTTTTAATACATTAAAAATGAAAGATCCGCTGATTTTTACAATGCCAGTCTTTCGATCTAATTTGTTTCATGATATTTGGTTTGTTGATAATCTCCCGGATCCAGTAAGACATTTGAAACACTTTATTGACAAACATCTTGGACCCATAGATGTTTCGATACCAAAAGTAAGTTTATATATTTGTATTGTACTTATTACATTTTATTTATTTATTATACTCATTTCATTAAAGTTACTATAAAACATTTATTCTTAGTGTTGTTTCATTTTAATTTAAATTGATATTATTAAAATTAAAATATGTTATGTTTTATTATTTTAATTTTTAGGATAAAAGAAATTGTGGTATTATTTTTTGTCAGAAAAGAAACACAACTATAAATCTTGCAAAAGTATTAAATTCCTTGGGAATTTTAGCAATAGCCTATGATACTCGTAAGAATTGGATTCTTTAAATATGTAATTAAATTAAAATTCAATTCTTTATTAAGTATTCTGAATTAAATTTATTATTTAATTTTAGGATTTAAAATTCAAACACGTCTTAGAATTCAACATTTATGGAATTCTGGCGAAATTAGTATTATTGTTGCAACGAATAATTTTGGTATAGGAATTGCCAAGCAAACAGTCAGGTTAAATTTTTTAAATTTTATTTTATAAATATTTATATGTACACATGTTTATATATGTATATTTACTATTTAATTAACATCATAATTTTTATAAAATCAAAAAAATAATACGTATTTAAGATATTTTAATAAATTTAGTGGATTTAAATATAAATTTTATATTCTTATCAGCCATTATTAAATACTTTAATGTTGAGAAAGTATTTTGAAGTATTATTTATAATTTATTGTTAATAAAAAATTTCTTGCAGTTCTAATTAACGTAAATACGATTATTATTTGTATATATGATTTTTGGTTACAAGAAAATAGTATTATATGTAGTTTATTGTTCATTAGAATTATTATACCTTCTTAACATTAAGTTCATTAATTCAAAGTAATTCACATTTTCTTGAATCTTTTATAAATTATGAATGACTAAAATTTTGGTTACAATTTAATTGTTTCTATAGGTTTACTGTACATTGGTATGCCCTTTCAAGTATTGGAAATTATTATCAAGAGTCTGGAAGAGCTGGACATGACGGTAATATGTCTTATTGTAGAATTTATTGTTACTTAACAAATATAAGAAATTTTAATCAGCAAAACTTATTTATATCCGATAATCGAAATCAACAAATTTATTCACAAACTAAAATTACTTTACTCATGGAAATGATAAAAAAAATTATGAAAATGGAGTACGTATGAATTATTAATATAGAAGGAATTTTGGTTATAAATATTATTTTAATAATAAATATAATAAATATAATTTTCTATAATTATTATTAACTTAAACATAACTTTAAATAAATTAATTTAAAGTTAATTAGGTTAAGATAAAATTAATATAATTATTTCTAATTTATTTAATTTATTTTTAAGATGTAGACATGCAGTAATAGCTAACTATTTTGGAAATCAAGTACCAATATGCAAATATCGCTGTGATGTTTGTAAAAATAAAGAAGCTACTAAAAGAAAACTGCTGCAATTAAACTATTTTCATCAAAATAATTTAATCTTTAATGAATCACTTAAAAGTTTCAATCCATATATATACGAAAAATTGTTAGTAATCAAATAGCATTTGTTAGTTAAAATATATAAAATTATAGTTTATATATTTTTTATTAAACTTTTAGCAATAATTATCAAGATATACTATCACATAATAAAAATTCTATAAATGTGTGTGCAGTTAATGAAAATGATATTTTATTAGAAAATTTTCAAAAATTTGAAGCAGATATTTATGATAATAAAATAAGGTAAGCTTATACCTTTTATATAATTAATAAAGAAAATTTTTAACCTTATTATGATTATTGTATTAATTCTATAATTGGAAAAATTTTTTTTAAAAGCTTTAGTGAAGCGATACCAATACACGAGCAAAAATTGGATCGATTTTATTATATTAATGAAAATCAAGAGAATAAGGTATTTTATAATAGTATGTTATTTTAAAATAGTTTATGCATAAAGAAATATTTATTTTTTAAAAACGTTATATATTTAATTTAAATATATTCAAAGTAATTTATTTTTGTCTGATTTATTGACACTAAATTGTGATTTCTTTTATTTAGGATTTAGATTTCATATGTGCAGAATCTAATTTACACGAAGAAATTAGAGCAAATGCTAATTTACAAATACAAGAAATATATAAAATATTATATCAAAAAGAAATCGTACATTTATCATTTCCATTTACATCAACAGTTAGTCGAACCAACTTTAATTTATTTGATGTTTCTGAATTAGTTAATGTAAAAAATGATAATACAATATATAATATTAAAAAGTTAAAAACAGTAAAAAGTAGAAAAGAAAAGAATATTAAATACTTACAAAACAATAAATGTAATAGAAAATTTTGTTCACGTGTATATTGTCAGATGAGTGCTGAAGAACAATTAAAAGTAATGTATAAGATATTATATAATAAGTAATGATAATGATAATAATAATGATTTTAATTTGATTTGATTTATTTCAACATCCAATTATAAATATAAAAAGTTATAGAACCATTAAAAGTAATTTTTTATATCAATGATATTTGCAGTAATAGAATTAAAATTTGAAAAATGATTAAAGTCTAGATATTTGCTAAATAAAAATAACAAAAATATTAAAGTATAATAAGTACATAAACAAATCTGTAACAGTAATAGATAAATTGTTTTTGAGTAAGTTGCATTAAGTTTTTAAGCAAGTAAGAAAGCGTTTGTAATATTAAAATAAAATTTATTATAGAAGTAAATTTATCATTATATATTTACATATATGTAATAAACTCAATTATATTTCAATAAACTATTGTGATAAATCATATTTTCATTGATTCATAAATTTTAATTTCAAATTAAAATAAAATAAAATATTTACAATATCTATCGTAAAATTTATAATATATTAATTATAAATATATAATTCTTTAGTAATTAAATTAAACAATGCATGGAAAACATTAAAAAATGAATTTCAAATAATTATTTATTTTTATAAAAAATTAATTGCATATACTTGGAAAATATTTTGAATTTATAATTTATAATTTATAACATAAGCTATTTGCTACCAAGTTAATGAAATACAAATTATTATAAGTTAATCAAATATAATTCAAATGTAAACAACAGCTTTTGAGGTCATATTTTCCTCAACTTTATATAATGTTTATATATATTTCACAGTATATGCTATACTGGCTGTGTACAAAGTTTCTTTCCATTCTTTTATTTTTACACACATTTACACCGAAAATATTTGCACATTTGCATTTACGCAGGTATTTAAAGATTAATATACATTTTAAATATTTTTATGGGTATTATAAGAACACTAAATTATCATTTTAAACGTATGTTAAATCGATATTTTTCAGACACAGAAGTGTATGCGTTACAGCATTATTGTGCCTAAAAACAATATATGAATGAAAAAATGAGCAATAAATAAAGATTTAATGTGTATATATCACACATGATATTGCACTTTTACATATTTAATAATTCTTCATAATTAATCACCGAATTATCTAAAATTTATTTAAGATAATATATAACAATTAATTTATTTTACAAAAAATTATATCAACAAGGTAGATATCGATTCCATAAAAATACTTAATAAGTTATTCAAATTTATTTTAAAATCAATCTGCTTATAGTTCATTAACTTCACCATAAACAATTCCTTGATAGTTTAAAAAATTTTGAATATATCATCAAATATTATTTACAAATTTTCCATGTTGATTTTTAAAAAATATCAAAAATTTAATTTAAAATTGTAGTTTTTTATTTCAAGCCGTTTCATGACTGTATATGAGGATTATAATCAATGATTACCTGCTTATTCATGAAATAAATGCACTTGCTTACATGTGTATATTTTATACATGTTGGAATCGCTCATTTATTGGATACTTATTAGTTATTCGTGTTTATGGCCAAGTCATGATTTTCATCGTAATAGATGAATAATTACTTGATGACTGGTGATTACTGGTAGTTGCTAATTTTCTGTCATTTACAAATTACCTAAAATCATTCGATAATTTATAAAATTTACTTAATTCTAAGAAATAGTTCAATAATAAGACAATTTTGTAATAAAGAATCCTAAATTGCAATAAAATATTGATAATAATTATCTATTTTTTTATAAGTTTTTTCACTTTATACATTAATATTTTATAAAAAGTATTTAGCATACATTAAACTATATATTTAGTAATTAAATTATTTATTTTTATCAAATTGTAGCTATTCAAATATTAATTAAAATAAAGTAAAAAAATAAAATGTAGAAAGAATTGATAAAGAAAAAATCACTACCTTTCTAACTTATATTTATTATTGATAATATATCTGCAATAAATAAAAGAATCCATTAAACTGAGAAAAGTCAGTACTAATAGCCTCAATAAAGTATTGATCTTTTTATAAATTTTCTTAAGTTTTAGTTTAATTATATAATTATATTTTTGACAGATATTTATATTTATATAACAATATTAATTTTTATATCAAAGAGAATAATATATTAAATGTTAGATATAGAGATTTATAAATAATTAAGTTATATTACACAGTAATATGATAGCTTATTTTATTTGATAATTAGTAAAAATTTCTCCAAATACAAACAGTAAGTACTTATTATTTATGACATGATGCTTTTGCTTACAGCGTCAAAGTACTTACTCCTACATGGAAGAAATAAAAATACCAGATATGAAAATGTTAATGTATTGCATCTAATTATTTATAAGTAATGTAATATATATATATATATAAGCTATGTTTTTCATAGTAAAAGAACGAATTAATCTATAAACTGATTATAACTATTGAAACAAGATATATATTTTTCATTTAATCATGTAATACAGATGATCGTATAACAATATTGGCATTAATAAAATTTTTATTTTTAGTTATATACTTATAATAACAATATTGTTTACAATATTTTATTGAATTATATTAAATACTCTTAGTAACCAATTTGAAATAAATATTGATAAGTAATTAAAAATAAAATAGATGTATGAAAAATCAATAATTAATTTTAAGAAGTACTTTTATTATTAATATAGAAATGAGTTAATGGGAATAATCAGTTTATTACACACAACCAGTGCAAAAGTAAAAAAATTTATTACAAATATTGTGTACAAATTAAATCCACATATACATTTGTTACAAAAATTATTAACGTAAAAAGAACAAAAATATCAATAATTTAATTATATAAATTATTTTTTTGTAATTATTAGGATTTTATGAAAAATCATATTTAGAAGAACATTTATCATATATTTTTAGTATTTTAAAAACTACTTATTTCTAATATTTCAGCTAAGTAAGTATTATTTACAATGCAAGTTAATTAAACAATTTTCTATACATTTAATATATAATAAAAGTATAAATAATATTAATACTTCAAAAAAATTAATTACTAAAATTTACATATTTAAGATTCACATGTGTATACACACCATTTAGAGAAAGCAAAACCTTTAAAAAATTTAAATTCAAGATAATAAGCAACTGGGTTTTTCTTGTACATTTCCATCAGCCTTTTCAATTTCAATCAATAGAGTATGAAAAATATCAGCAACTGACTAAAACATAAAATTTCTATTGTGATGTATAATCATTAGATTTAAAATAAGAGCAGCTTTGTTAATATACTTCATTTTGTTTTGCACTTGTTTCTAAAAAAGCTGCATTCCATGAATCTGCCAACCGTTTTCCTTGGTCTGCAGTAATCATTCGATCTACATATAAATCAGTTTTATTTCCAACTAAAACAATTGGTACACTGTAAAATACAAAAATAGCTTACATAATTATTTTTTATAATAAAAAAAGACTTAAAATTTGTTTTTAAATTTTTAAAAGTAATCTAAATTTAAATCAATGGAATTTTATTGCATTATTTATAACCAAAGTACATACTGGACTTTGCCTGTGATATCAAGTAGTTTATCATATATAACTTGCACAACTTCAAAGCTTTTTGCACTAGTTATACTATATACTAAAACATATCCATGAATATCCATTGAGTACTGTGTTGGAAAAATGCTATATTCATCTTGACCGGCTGTGTCAACCAATTTGACTTCATAATCTTGAGAATTCACTCGAGTACTTTTTGTAAATGCTTGAATAGAAATTTTGAAATATGATTAAAAATTAAGCATAAAAAATTGTTTCATTTATATAATCAAATTTAAATTTATTATTTATGTAAGAATTGATAAATATTAATAAAGTATAATTATAAAGCATCAAAAACAATATATTTAACATTTATTATTTAGGCCTGAATTAACACAAATAATATTATAATTTATATATATAGTTCAGGCATAAATGAAAAATATTGAATGTTATATATAAATAGCATTTAAATACCATAAAAAGCATTTTTATAAGTATTTTTTTTTAAATATCATTTGATTTTAATTATATTTTTTGAATTATTTACAAAAATTGTTTGAAATAAAAACATCAAGTTTATGTTTTAAGAAGTTGATTGAACTTACTATTCTCTATAGTGGGGTCGTATGAATCAACAAACTGCCCTTCAACAAACTGTATGCTTAATGAGGATTTTCCTAGAAGAACAGATTATTCACAGTTTTAATATCAATCTACAAATTGAGATGAAATAAATCAACTATATAGTTTTATTAAATTACCAACAGAGCGATAACCCATGATCGCTATTTTTCTCTGTTTTCGCGGCATGTTGCACAAGCGTTTAGAATGATTGATAACTTGCAATTGAATTAACAATCATAAATTAAAACAGAGCACCAGCTAAATATACCCAATCAAAAGTTTTCTCCTACAATTCTGTACCATTCTGAAATTTTAAAATGAAAAATTTTTCCACTTCTCAGAAAATAAAGAATTTATATAATAAAAAATTATAATCACAATAGGAAAATTACTTGCTATGTTTGAGCCAAAAAATTACATATGCTTTCACGTACTGACGTGCAAGTACATTTATAACCTACAAAATTAATGCATGCATTATATTCTTAATACTAAATGGTATAAAATATTCACATATATACGATATAGATTAAAGGCTAAAAATTTAAAAAATTATCTTTTCATTTATAAGTAGTACGTGATAAAACGAAAGTTCACATTTTTAAAGTATAATTTATACGGTGTGAAACGTACGTACCGACTTCGGCGCATGTTACATGCATATGATGTACATATCACGCATAGGTACGTCGTCATACGCGCATGTTAAAAAAAACATGTTCTTTATAGGTATCGTGTAATGTTAAGGATGAGTAGATGCAATAAAAGAGTAAAACACGGCACATGCACGCGGAATAATAGTACAGAAAAAACATGAATAATATACCTTAACTATTTCGCTAAAACGAATAAACAAATTAATTAGCTATATACGGCGATGAAAACATCACAGTTAGTTTTAGTATACGTTACATATAATTAAAAAAAGAAATTTAAGTATAGTACAAGCAGACAATTCAATGTAATTGGTTATGCAGCCTATATAATAATATGCTCCACACCAGTCGAGAAATTTTGTGTATGCTAAAAAAAGATGGAAACAAACACATGTTAGTACAACGCTCGTCGTATGAGTGCGCTGACCATCGTCAGATGCCTCGACTATCGAATTAATATCTTTGCAATGACAATCAGCCGTAAATAAAAGACGACTTAAGACTTAAATTTTAGCTTTAAATTTAATTTTATTTTAATTAATTTTAAAACCAGACAAAAAGACAAATTAATTACTATTACTATCTTAACCTAACAAATAAGAAGCCATTTATAAGAGATAAGATAAATATAATTCATTTTGCCAACTATTCTAAACCACCTTTATTATTCTTCATCTTATTTATTTCATAGTTTAAATTCATTTTAATTAATATTACACGTAATGACGTAATATATGACACGTAATGTTAAGTCTTATTAAGGCAATATTTTAATTTTACGTTTAAATACTTAATTAATCTTTTATTATTGTTCATCGGTTTATTATACATTGGGCTTTAAAGAAAAATAATATTTATTTTAAATTACTATAGATTATAAAAGTACAGTGATTATTTTTAATCATATTATTAATGTACTTATAGATAAATTATTGGCACTAAATAACAAATTTCAAATTTTTGTTATAATTTGGTAATAGTTTTATATAGACTTAATAAAATCATAATTACCTCTTATTAACTGAATTTTTTCGTTAAGTTAAGGAATGCAAAAAAACTGAAATTAGATTTTTGTCTATAAAAGAAACCAATTAGTTATATTATATAGATTGTTATAACAAATTTTTAATATTATTTTATTAAGTATATAGATATCAAAAATATTCAAAAAAAATTATTTGTAATCAATTTTGTATTTTTTAAATTTAAGTTAAAAAATTGATTTCTTTTAATATTAATTATATATTAATAATAAATATTTATTGTTAAATGCATGCAAGTCAATTTCAATATTTAATTCTAAAATTTATATGTATAACATATATTAAATAAATACCTTTATTAAACTTATTGCAATAATTAAATTTTAAGAAATTGCCAAAATTGCACATAAGTTATATAATTTCTGTAAAATCCAATTTGTAATTAATTATTAATTTTAATGAACTTACATCATTTACTTATTATTATATTTCAACAACATTTCTAGTTTTACATAAAACTATACCAATTATATAAATTATATACAATCCTGTATTAATATTATTTTTTATTATTTGACATCATATATTTTTGATAATTACAGGAATATTCTACATGCATAATATACTTAATTTAATATTTACTATGTTATTATTACTTTTATATTTAAAAGTAATGAGATAGATTATTGTTATATAAGCTTATTTGATAATTAATTAAATGGTTGATTATAATGAATACAAATTTATTCTTTATTTTTTATTTTAATGATTTAATCTTTCTATAATTTATAAAATTTTTTTATTATATACATATATATTACAAATTTTTAATATAAATAGAAGTTATTAATATATAAAATAAATTTGAGATGAATTGTGTTTGTTCAGTATCTCATTATTTGTTTATAAAAACAACTAACTAAATGGCTGTATACAAATTTTTTTACACTATATATACAACTTTATATTGTTACAAATTACCTCAATAACATAAAATGTTAGAAAATTTTCATTCTTGAATAATTAAATATGTTGTAATAACTATCTTCTTATATAATAATTATTATATTATTTTATTTTATTATTATTATTTTCTACTATTTATAAATAAAAAATAAGTACGAATTAAAAATAAAGTATTTAAATTCTTCAATAATTATGATAAATTTATTATACAATATTAAAATTTTCAAGTAAATTATTTCCGCTTAAAATAATTTGCCATAATTAATTTTTAAGCTCTAATAAAGTTAGTAATTAGCATAAATTACACTGATATAAATAAAATGATGGATTAAATAATGATTTTATAATAAATATTTTATCACAGTTTTATGACACCAACGCCAACTCCACCTTCATGTTCATACATAGGTGTAGCAAAAGACCAAGAATTTGTTTCGGGGTCGTAGACTTCAAGTGTTGAGAGATTAGAAATTCCATCGTATCCTCCAACCGCCCAAAGTTTTCCCATATTTGCAACTAATGCTGCTCGACTTCGTATGACATTCATACATGCTGCATATTTCCACCTATTAAAGTTGAATTGTTTCTAATAATCTAAAAATTAAAAAAAAATTTTTGTCATGTATCTATGACATACATACGTATCAGTTTTAGGATCATAAACTTCAAGTGATTGCAAAAATGTCGAACCATCATATCCTCCACATACATATAATTTTCCATTTAAAGTAGCTACTCCTAATCGACATCTTTTTGTCAACATTGGTTGTACAACTGTCCATATATTAGTTTGTGGATCATATCGTTCAACCTAATACACAATAGAATGTAATTAAAATGATTCATAGAATGTATATTTTAATAGTTATCTTAAAAATCAAAATTATTTTATGTACCGAATTATGTATTGATAAACCATCATGACCACCTAATGCATAAATATATCCTTGAAAAGCAACAACTCCGCCAGCAGACCGATGTTTATTCATAGAACATATTATCTTCCATTCATTCATTTGTGGACAATATTTTTCAACTATTTGTAATGACGTTGCACCATCAAAACCACCACATACATATATGTATCCTTTTAAGGCAGCTGCTCCAACAGCACTAAAATATTTTTGGATTAATATGTTCATTGTAATAACTATAGTTATCTTTAAAATATTAATCAAATACAACACCTTCGTTTATAATGCATTGGAGCTATTATTTTCCAATTTTTCCGATGTGGATCATAAACTTCAACAGTTGATAGTCGATCATGACCATTATAACCTCCAAAGGCATACAATTTATTTTTATGTACAGCTACACCAACTCGACTCCTAAGTGTTGTCATAGCTTCTGATGTTTTCCACATTCCTTAATAATATATATAATTATTGTTATACGACAATAAAAACACTATTGCAAGTAAAATTCAATGTATTTACTAGTGAATGGGTTGTAAACTTCAACTGTGCTTAGTGAGTCACCAAATTTTGTTAAACCACCAACAGCAAAAATGTGCCCCATTACAAAATTACATCGTGGTCGAATTCTAACGTTATCGATTAAATATCGTCGAGTAGGTATAAGGTGATAATCTTTTGCTTCATCTAATATATCTCTACAAATTAAATGTTAAATTAAAATCTCCAAGTATGAACTAAATTAATTTTAATGTATTGGTCTATTTTTTATAGAATACTATCTAAAGTTCTAATATTCACATTTATATATACATGCACATAAATAAAATGTATTTATCAGTCATAATACTAAACATATGAAATTAATTGAAATAGCATATAAGATTCTCAAATTGTATTAATTATATTTTTAGATTGTAGATATACAAAGAAAAAACATGGTATGAATATTACCTGCAACGAAGACAACTTTTGACTAGTTCTTCTTTAGCTACATGATCCACTAGATATTCGGGATCTAGAAGTGGTAGTCTTACCAGCGCCAGCAATTCTGGTAAGTTGTCTTTTCTTCCTTCAACATCATATTTCAGCCACGATATAACAGTTTCGAAGACCTCTTTTTCAGAGGTAATGTTCAAGTCATCATTGCCAATAAAATTTCTTAAATCATCTAAGGATAAATTAAGAAATTCTTCGGATTGTGAAACATCCTCAAAGAAATGATTAATGTATTTGTTACATTGTTCGAGTAGAGACGTACAACCAAGAATATCAGCAAAATCACGAATGCCAAGAACATTATGTGGTTGTAAATGAGACTCCAGGAATAGAGCACAAGAGCTTTTGACATATTGTAGCCCCAAGAACGAAGCTCCAACCATAATACTTTGAACATTATCATTTGTAAGGAGTATTCGTCCAGTATATGCATAGTTTATAAATGCCTCTAAAGTCCTATAATGTATATTTGCAAGGTGTAATTAAAATAATTTATTTAAATATAATTTTTAGATTAAATTTTTTCTAACAATTTTTTCTGTTTTTTAATTTTTCAATGTAATATTTTTACTGAGTTATTTTTAACTTTCTTTTATATTTACGTAGATATATTTAATGAAAACAGATCCTATAGTAATTTTAAAATAAATTGTTTTTCGAGTAAAAAGAAAATTAAAGTAAAGTAAGGTGCAATTGTAATATTTTAATATTAAGAAAACCAACACAATTTTTAAAAACTATTTGTGAAGTATTTATACTTTGTTCATTATAAGTATACATTTAATTAGTATTTAAAAGTATAGTTTGTTTTATTTATATTTCATTCTGATTATTAGATTTTCAAATTTAAAAATTTATATAATATCAATAATTTATAAAAACATGAACCATAATAAAGCATACATTTTAATTTTTTGAAAATGATATTGATATATAAGAATCTTTTATATAATTTTATATTTATTTTTCTTACATCGAATCAAACCCTTGTAGAGTAATATTTTTTTGTTTACTTTCTACCATATCATTCATAAACATAGCATTGAAGTATGGTATTGTTGCAGCAAGAACTAGTCGATGTGCACTGAAGCTCTCATCATCAACCTATAAATTAATGTTTAATCAATGTAATAATAAGGTAGACCAATGTTGAAATATGTACTGATAAAATACAAAACTTATTTAAATTTGCACATATTACAATAAATATATCATACTTACAAAGATACAATAACAATTTCTGATATGTACTCTGACTATAAAAATACAAAAATATTTAAATAAAAAAAGGACATTGCAATTCTTGTATACATATAAATTTTATTTCATTTTGTACTTGAAAAATAAAGATAGTACGCTAAATTAAATTTTATATAAAAATAAAAATTCAAGATAATACATAATTTTGTACTAAATATTTAAAAAGTCTAATATTATAAATTTTAAATAATCAGTAGGCAATTTCCTCTTAATACAACATAAAAATAATAATAATGAATATATATATATTGTAAAATTTTGCAATTATTTTGTTATAAATATATGTGTAAACTTTTTGTGATATAATTATTATGAACTAAAAAATTAAAGTATATTTAAAAATAAAATTTTATATTTATTCACAAATAAAATTAATGAAAGTTAATAACAAATAAGTATCTTATGGTTTGAAATATTTGAATATTCGAAAATTTCAGGATGTTAATAAATTTAATGTTTTAAAAAGAATATCTTTGAATTAACGTCAATAAAAAGATAAAATAAAATCGTATTATTTTTGTTATACCTTGTTTAAAAAAATAATTTTATATTTTATATATAGAAAGATTAAACATTTACGTTAAATGAACATTTGAAGAGAATACAGTGTAATATTAAATTCCTTGACTTTGTAAGAAGTACATTATTCTTTATGCTACAATATACCATGGGAAAGTCAAGTATATGAGTTTTGATAAATCAATAAATTAATGAAATGAGGGTACAACAAATTATTTATTTTTATTTGAACACCACTGTCTCTATATAATACATATGTACAGATTTAAAAAATTTTCTATGTATTTAAGATAATAAGTATAATCTAAAAATGAATACCAATATTTTTTTCGTAATGTTTCACCTTTCCTATAAATATTACAATTAATTTCTTTACTTCTTTTATTCTTACTCGAAATTCTTGTAATTTTTCGTTTCATCAGGCAAAACAGAATAAAATAAATATACTGATTGTGTAGGTGTGAAAACGATTGTGTAAAAATGAGAGGGGAGTTAAATGGGCATATTATAAAAATGCATTACGAAGTATGTTATGACAGATATACAAATATCTAAAAGAGTACAAAGAAGTTTGTTAAGCAAAGTAAAAGTGAGTGATATAGATATTCACAGTGCGGACAGGGTGCAGGGCGGAAAGAGGGAGTATGTCAGGGAAGAGAAAGAAGGAATGGGAGAGAGCAGGGTTAAAGAATGACCAATTAATTTGTAGGTTATTGCTCACTTTCAACGTAACGTCGCAAAATTTGCCTTGCCTCCTGATATGCTCAAAAGTTGGGAAGCTTTCAATAAAATGCTCGGTATTTTGGTAAATGATTTGTTGTTTATCAGCAAATTCGAGACCAGTAGTACTATTGGAGAACCAAGCTGATCCGATCGAAATCTTGCTCATCGCATGCTTGTCGCAGAAGTGTAGTTCTTTCGATACCGTGCTCTCCATTTTGGAGAAGCGCTGCGTCGATGACGATGAGGCGATAACGCCCTATGAATCACAACAGTTTTGTTACTGTTATTATTAGTAACAGTAATACAACATGGATCACTGCAGCGAACACTGACCAAAAGCAGCGCTCCCGTCGTATCTACCGCCACAATGTCGCAACTGCCGGTGTTATTATAAACGAACCATAAATGTCACACTACGGAGGTGAGTTTTTCACTTAAAAGATTGTTGTAGCCTTGTTGTCCGGTCATCCGTCTGTGCTGAATGTTTTGCGCATATTTATTACACAGCATACGCTCAAGAAAGCTTCTTCAAAACATGAATTTTTAAAAAAAGTTATTAAAATTATATTCAAGTTTATTATTTATCATATGGGACTATGTTAATTTAATATAGCATTAATATACTTGGTACAAATATATGATTAATTCATAAAAGTTGAAGTAATTTGTTATAACACAATATTTTTTTAATATGCTCGGCTAAATTTTATTATGAGAAGTATATTTTTCATTATTTCCATAAATTGCTTTAACGTAATACACAAGTTGAACAGTATTATTATAAAAATACTTTTAATATCTTATAAGATTTTTTAAATTGTATGTATAATGTATATACATTACATAAATAATGGTATATAAAAACCATCGTACATATTCATATTTTCTCTCTTTTCCGATTCTCCTTGGCTCTTTATTCTCTTCATCGTGCACTATTTCTTATCAATATATTTGTAACATTACTTCTAATATATTTTATATTTGTTAATAAATGATGAGAGATATTAAATTAATTATATGTAATTAATATTACGATTAGTTAATATTGATTTTAACAATAGTTTATTTAAATATTGAAAAAAGCAATACAAACTATCTTAATTGCTTGAACTACTTGAGTTGTTTTAATAATAAAAATAAAAATTACAAAATAATTTTCATTATAAACTATTATATAAATTATTAAATTATCAATCGAAAAATCATAGAAAATTATAAAAATGATTTCAGACATTTATATTCTGTTTTTTTTTATATGTATTTGGAAAACTTTAAAAAATTACAATCCATTCAAGAATTGAAATTCATGTGATATAATGAAGTTGTATTATCATTTAAGATACAACATCGATATACCTGTACAGTTTAATTTAGTTAAAATAGTTTTTATATCTGCTTATTTGTAATATTCGTATATATTTGATAAAAAAATCTGGATTATAAGCTTCTATTTTTAATACTAATTAGGCCTTTTACTTAAAAAAAAACAAAACAAATTTTAAAACTATTTTTTTCCATACTAATGTATTGACGATGTAAAGTTTAGAAGTTTTTCAGTAATAAAATAAAATATTTGATGTTACCTTTCACACAAGTCTAATTTTTATGAACCATGTAAAATACCCATACAATGAATGTAAAATTACACAAAACCTGAATAATCGTTATATTTAATTATAACATTAAAATAGCACAAGTTATAAAGAGATGTAAACCATACTTTGTACTTGAATAATGTTTGAATTTATTCATGAGATACATATCAGAAATTTCTTACTATACACGCTCAAACATAAAATGAATCAAGTGTTAAGCCAACGAACCCTTTTTAAACCGATGTCGCTTCCTTTGTGCTTTCACGTAGAACGTATGTAAGCTTGTGAAAAGCTAAACTTGGAACTTTTGACTGATTTTGTAAGCATCTGAAGGGTGCAATATTGCTCCATTTTTAAGTTCTTTGTGCGTACGTGTAGTTTATAACATTTGTACTAAATTTTTGCAAATATTCATTGGTACACCGAAAGAATAATATCTTTATTTATAATACAGCTTTTTGAAGAAGCTTTTTTATAATCAAAATTGCAGAACACCAAAATGTGACGTTTAATATTTTTATATCAATTTTCAATCACATTAAGATTTTAATAAAACTAATGTTCTATATGTATTAAAAAAGGTACGTAAAGAAAAATAAATAAAAAACAAATATGAACTATATATACTTTTATACTATTATTCTATAATAAACTGTTTAAACCCAAATCTAACGAAATATAATGTCACAGTAATAATTGGAAGAATTAACTGTTTTTATTATATATATTTATTACAATATTTTATATTTATAACTTTTTAATCATAAAAATAGAATTTAGATTAAAATTCTAAACATTTTCGAATTACAAAAAAATTTGTGAATGCGTTTTAATTGTTTACATAATTTATATATAAACTTATAATTTAAAAATGCTTTTGTTTTGAAATTATTTTTTAAGCTTTTTTTTACTGGCGTCTATATGTTCCATTTAATTTAACAAATACATCTACACTCTTTATGTGTTCTATTTTATTTAACAAATATATTTACACTCTTTATATGTTCCATTTTCTTTGAAAAATACAATCGAACATTTTACGAAAAAATTATTAAAATTTTACACTAAAATTTTTTAATATATAATTTTCTTATTGACAATATATTTGTTGTATAATCCCGTATACACAAGATATTTTATATTTATAGAATAATGAAAATATTAAAATATGTGTAAAGAATATTTAACATTTTAATTAAATTAAATTAAAATTTTTTATTATGCTGCTTCGGAAAAAGAATTTCTTTACTCAGACCTGAAAGTTTGTTGTTTTTAAGATTTTAGTATTAGTTTCAGATATATACATTTCTTTCGAGATTTCTTCTCACATTATTATTCTTATTATTAATCATTAATCATAAATGTTTTTTTTTTATATATGTTATATAAAATTATTTATAATTATAAATGTTTTTTTACTATAAAATTAATTAGTCTTTATTTCTAAAATGTTTAAATATCTTGTATTAAACAAAATTATTTTTAAAAATCTTATACTCATGTGGTTAAAATAAAGTGTAAGAATAAATTAATTTACACATGGTATTACAGTATAGCTAGATAGTAATTAAATGTGATTAATTTATGTAAAGAAACGCCAATAAATATGACTTATATAATTATTTTTAGAGAAAAATATGAATCATTTAGATTCATTGTATAGGGTCTTGCATTCTATTCACAAAAAAACAGTTTTTATACCTGTCAAAGGCAGAAGTATATATTACATGGAAACATATTTTTTCAATAAATTTTTAAATTTGATTTGACTTGAATCTTTGATCAGAAATTTAAGTAATAAGAATTTTTATAAATAAGAAAATTTTAGTGTCGATATTTAAATTATTGATTTATAAATATTTTTAAAAGAGTAATCAAAATAATTTTAAAAATCAGGTACTATATTTTTTCATCTTATTTTTTTTTAAAACCAATATCAATTATTTCTTAATTATATATATTATCACATTAATTATCTATATAAATTAAGACATTAATTATCTATATAAATATAATATAAGGTTTAATATACAATTATAGAGTTTTTTGCATCTAAAAAACTTAAAAATAGTATTTAGATTAATAATATATAAAATTTTATATTATAAAATATAAAAATAATTAATATTTTGTCACGTTAATTTATAGATATTTAACAAAGAAATTTTTATACTTAGTATATTTAGATTAATAAATTAATATATTTAGGAATCATGTATATAAAAACAAATATTTATTATTTTTCTTTTAATTCAATAATTTTTTAATTATTTTAAATCCGTTAAGGTTCATTTTTCAATCACTTTATATCATTCCATTATTTAAAAGCATTTTTTTTGGAAAATTTATAAATTTAGTATATAGTAGATTAAAATCAGATAGCTGAAACATGAATAAATTTACTGAGCTGGTTTGTATTTAATTGTGACTGTACAAAATTTTTACTTATAATTTTATATATTTTATGATTTTATATAATTTAAAATGTAACAAGTAACAAATAGATTTTGTGAAAGTTTATGTATCATTATTGCAAATGATGTTTTTTTAATAAATAGATTTAATTTAAGAAATGAATCTAAAATTTTTTGAGAATTGTACATATATTGATATATTCTGAATTTTGAAAATTTGAACTGTAAGATTATTTTTATTCAATAATTTAAGAATAGTTATGTATATTATTGCTACAAATTATTTTTTACATATTTCAATTTTTATAATGTTTAAATAATGAACAAATACTCATGCAATAATTAATCATTATTATATTTTTATAACAAAAAAAATTTATGATTTTTATCATCAAAAGGGGTTTAAATCGTAAAAATAAATAATAAAATACTTATCATATATTATTAAAAGATAATCATCATTTCTTCGCGTTTAACTATTTAGGAATGAATTGGTAAATTTTTATTAACATTTGTATTGAATATACAAAAGGATTTGATTTTATTGTTAGGTTAAATTATAATTCAGTATGTATATAAGATTAAAAATTAATAGCTGTTACCATTTTTGCGCATGCGTCATCATAATTTTCAACTATATATATATATATATATATATATAAATATATGCAAGATGTTAGAAGAGTTTAGAATATTCACTATTTGACAGTTCTTTAATAAGGGTGCAAAACATTCATTGATACAATTCACCAAACAAATTTTGAATTGCAGTAGGCTTTAGTGTTATTCTATCCGTTTCTTTCTCTCTCATTATAATTAGTTTTTTTTTATTCACTACGTTCAAGCGATAAGGTTGAAGGTTTTTTTTTATAAAAAATCTTGCAATTTATTTGAACAAAATTTGTTTTTGTTAATTAGGATTTTACATATTTTTTTATATTATAACGCATAAAATAAAATAAATTCTATATATTAAATCATTTTTTATTTTTATTTATATAAACGTTTCCTTATGCTTACGTAATTTTATTTTCAAGTTTATAATTAATATTTAATAAGTGTATAAAATTCAACATGACTATTTGATTAAATAATTGAAGTATCACTAAGAAAGTTATATCATGTAAGTACTAAGGATACTTTCTAACAACGGAATTAGAAAATTAACCTCAGCAAGAGTTTACTTTCGAAAATTTACCTGGGGTTGTTCCAAGTATGATTATATTTAAAATACTCAGTTTTAATTGTAAATCATTATGTGTTTTATTATTATAATATATTGTTTAAAATTTTAAAATTTGTTGACAAAATTAACAAACTAAATATTTTGTTGATGAATCTAAAATGAGAAAATGTATATTTTCAATTAAATTGAAGTATGATTTTTATTCATATACATAATAATTAGCATTCAGTAGGCTCTAAAATGAATATTTAATTTATACAATTTTATTAAATTAATTTGAGAAGTAAAAATTATACTTGGATTGTATCAAAATATAATAGTATTTTAATTGTAACAATTTTTTTATAACAAATATTTTATATAATTAAATAAGTTATGACTTTGCGTTGTCATTATTTTAACGTATTAATTAAAATTGTTTTAGAATTTGTTTATTTATTAAAAATGTCTGAAAGTACAAAAAGGGATAAAACAAGATTTCATTCAAGTCATGGTGAAAATATTGTTCTTTATGATGATAATACAGTAGCATATCGTAAAGCAAGTTTTGCAAAAGCTCTAGTTTTTAGTGAAGAACCATTACAGTTAGGTGAAATATTTTTGTTAGAAATTGAAAAAGATGAAAGAGGTTGGAGTGGACATATGCGAATTGGTTTGACTCAAATGGATCCTATTAGCATTGATATGGCAAAGCTGCTTGATTATGATGTTGCTTTACCTAATTTATTAAAGACAGGTTCAAGCTGGGTTTTTGCAATGACTGAAAGTTCTAATATATGGGATGGTTTTGAACAAATTCTAGGAACAGGTTATGGTAAGAATTCAATACTAGAAATTCAAATTCATATTAATTATTTAACATTTTGATGTTTTCATCAAATAGGTGATGGTATACCTGCAAGAGAAAAAAGATTAATGACTGATGGTGACAATGTTCATACCTCTAGAGGAATCATACCATATAATGTTTTAAGGCCAAATATTGTTGGATCTTCTCAAAATATATTACCAACAGATACTGGAAGTAGAATAGGAGTAATGTATGTACCACAGGCTGGTTCAGACAAAGCTGAAATGCATTTTATTATAAATGGTGAAGATCAAGGTGTATTTGGTAGAGATATTCCATACGAAGCAGGACCTTTGCATGTTGTTGTTGATGTTTATGGAACAACAAAGCAAGTTAGAATAATACAATTATATGGAGGTATATTACAAAATACGTTTAAAAATATTCAAAATATAATACTAATATTTTGTACTATGATCTTAAACTAATTTTGCTGGAAAATAAAATTTACTTAAGTAATCTATTTTTATAATATTCACTTAAAATTTGTAATATTATTTTATCTTTACTTTATCTTTAAAATGATTAAATAAAGCTTGTTATATTAAAATAAAAATCCAATAAATAACAAAATTATTAATAAAGATATACTTAGAAAATGTATTTTTAACTTTTTATACAAATTGATATAATTTATAAGTGATCATATTATAAGAATATGATATAGATTCTTTAATAAAAAATAAATATAAAAAATGTTTTAATTTTTATATAGCTTCATTAACTCTACAAAGTGCATGTAGAGATACAATTCTACAGTATACAAAGAAGACGGCTGTTGAATCACTTCCTCTTCCAAAAATGTTAAAAAAATATCTACTTTATCAATCGCAATAATTGTTTTCATATCAACATTTTTTTGTATACTTTTTAGATTGTATTATATTTTTATATTGCTTATACCTTTTAATATTGTAATTTATTAATTTTATTATATTCAAAAGAAAGTTCATTAATCAGATCATTTATCAGATATAAACAATTAGATACATTTGTACATTTTTTAAAACAACAACAATTTTTTTCTCTTACAATTCTGTTTTTAATATTTTTTAATTGAATAAAATATGCTTATTGATTATGAAAAATTTAATCAGCATACTCAGTTAGTAAATATTTGTAAATATATTTCTAAAATTGATGTTGAATATTTGAATGTAATAGGACAATTAATGATTATTAAAAGTAAAGCCATTATAATAATGGATTTGTAATATATTTTGCTTTTATTCTTATTTAAATATTTAATTTTGTATATTTTATATTTTTATAATAATTTTAATGAAAATCATTAATTTAGTATGTATATTATTTTTTATTATCTATTTCTGTGTCATCATAATTCTTAAATTATGCAATTTATAAAAAATATTTATTTTAAATCATATTATTATATCTATTTATTTAAAAATATTTTTTATAAAATTTTGAAAGAGTATTCGTGTATATACTGTAACATGTTTGAGTAAGCTCTTGATAATAAAAACAGTAAAAATATGTACTATTTTTATCATAAGTACAGAGTTATATTATTTAATTAAAGAATTTACATTTTCTTAGTCCTTTTATTTAATAAAATCATTTATTTATAAGTCTATATAAGTACATACTAAATAATCAAATAGAAATGTTAAATTTGACTTGTCTCCACCGATTTTTATTTATTTTCTTGTAGAACTTATTGTATTATTCTTTATGATTTTAAATTAATAATAGATTTATAGACATATATAATTTTATGTAATAAATTTATGTATGAAACTGGAAATTGTCTTTTAAAATTAAGTTACTATGATTTAAAGGCAACATTTTAAATAAAATTGTTTAATATAAACAAGAAATATACGATAAAATTAACATATTGCATTAATTAAAAAAATTTTTTTTTTATTATAATATAAATATATACAAATAACATTATATCAACATTTAATTTATTGTATAGGAATTATTGATAATTCATATATAATAATCCATTTCTTTTTTAAGTAATTCAATTTAATTTATTTAATTAAAAAAAATTAATTTACTTTCGGCTTAATTTTTATATTAAAAATTTATAATTTGATATTTTCGCTAAATAAATGTTTTTAAATATTAAAGATAAACGTATTTAAAATGCATTTATTATATATAATATATTTGTGAATATATATTTCCTATACGTACTATTTTCGTCATGTACACATATACACAATTTTTATAAATTTTTAATTACGTATTTAAGCACTGATATATCATATATTAAAAAAATAATAAAATATTGATGAATCTTATTAATTGAAAAGTTTATTATTTATAATATTTATTGTTCAATCATTGTAGTAATATGATAACAATATATGTGTAATAAAATTTAAGATATTGGGTGGGTATTACGAACAGTGTTTCTTCTAATTAAGAATCAAATCTATTTATTAGTCTAAGTTATAGGACTGATTCTAGTTGGTAAAAGAATTACTAGCATTATTATATATGCAAATAATACAGAAATGAAAGCTAACCAGCCAAGTAACAGAATTACATAATTCCAAGTTAAGTTTTTCTTTGTATATATAAGATCAGTGCGATCATCAGCTGACGTTTCTAAGAAGATAGACGCTTTTGGATCAAGAATACTCAGTAAGAAAAATTGACCAACTTTACTCTGCAGGATTAATGATGTCGTAGAAGTAACCCATCGCGGGGCGAAAATCGATGAATTTTGTAACTCTCGTAGTAGAACAGTTATTATCAAAGTCCCGGCCATCAGTAAAAATGAGTTTTGGTAAAATTGCACTATAACAGATATATAAGGAATATAATATTAAGCAAATATTAGGTTTAAAAATATTTATTTGATTATATCGAGTATTATCGAGTTATTTGAATATCGGAGTTACTTTAAAAAAATGGATTCTATTAAGTGAAACGGATATACTATCACTATTTGACTGTGCAAAAAAATTCAGTATAAATTGTTAACGATATCCTTTTAAAACATATTAAATAAGTTGTTTAAATAAGTTATTTAAACATCATTAATGAAGAAATTAAAATGTTTATAAATTCTATTTGTGCTTTCTTAAAAGCATATATATTATAAATATTCTTTAATTTCAAGATAATTAGAAGTTTCGTAAGATAATACTATTTATTGATAAATTTGATTGCCTTGTGAAACTAATGAACTTTGATTCAAAAACTTAATTGGTAATTTTTATTTAGATTTTCATTCTTTAATTTTATTTGAAGATAAGTAGTGATGTAACCATGTTCTTTTACTATCGAAAGAGATCCTTTTTACATGATCTTTTTACAATGATCTATATTATTTTCTTTGTTTATAATGTATTCTCATAATGCAGATGTGTAAATTTTTCAACCGATTGCATCGAACATTATTGAATTGATGACATAATCTCGCACATTAAACATTTATTATTACAAGGCATTATTTTGTTATTTTTATTTGTTGGGATAATTTTTTAAATAAAATTGTTATTGTGTCTGTTATTTTATTCGTAGTGTATTTATATTTTCTATAATACAGTTTTTAAAACAAAACTACATGAATTTTATAAATGCTATACTGTCACTTCATTTATATTCAATTAAATTTAATTTGAAGTGCTTCAAAATGCTTTACATATGTTTTAATTAATTTTCCAATTGTTAAATATATTTTTTTTATAAAGTTTTTAGTAAACAATTTAAAACAATCTAATTTTTATACATATATTGAAGTATATAAAAGAATTTTTTTAACATAGTTTAAATTTATTTTATTAATTCCAATTTTAGATTTATACGAATTAATAAATAAAAACTTACGAATATTTGGTAAATCAGCGCCGTTATGAGGAATGATTGCATATAAATCTTGTATACAAATTAAGTGACAAATAAAACTAAAATAAGCCACTATCATGCGTTCAGTTGATTGGCAATCTAACCATAATACAGACAATGTCATTACCATTAAAACTGTAAAAATAGGTATAATTATAAAAAAGAATTTGAATAAATAATTATTATAAATTGTTGTTTAAACGTACTTATAGCTGGAACGATATAAACTATATGTATACCAGCATCTCGCCTTTGCAATACAAACTGAATAATATATACAAGCGAAGAATGAGAATTATTCATTTTGAAATCTTGAATTTCGTATATAATACTAGATTTTAAAATTTTCCATTCCTTGTTTGGTGTAAAATCTGTCATCGCGATCTATAAAATATAAAATCTTAATCCAAACAAGTCGTTTATATAAAATATGACAATTTACACTTATTATTAATTATAAATTAATTTTAATTGTACTATATATTATAAAAATAATTGTAATTAAAATATATAAACAATAAATATAAACAAAATAAAGTAATCATGATATACTTTTGTTATGAATATCAATATAAATATAAATATAAATACTAGTTTGAATATCTGTTATTTTTAGATTAAAAATAAAGACAATTTAATATTTAATTAAATTTTACAAATTTATATATTAATAGATATTTTCACCGCGATATTTTAATTTTTTTTTATAATATCCTTATATTAATTTTTGTATACAAATTCTTAAATACCCCATGCGATAATAATAGCAAAATTTCATCAGAACTATATGACCAAGACGCCAATTCAATTGTGCAGTTTTGAATGTCGTAAGGATAATGAGTGTAATCGGTATCACAGTGTGCTGTGTACTTTACAGCCGGTATACATAATATTCCTCCATTGCTGTTGAGACCACAAGTAGTCTCCGGGATGCTTTTTTCGTCATCATTCAAATCACCTCTGTCAAATGAATCAATATGAGGAATCTAAGTTTTACTATTTTTGAAAAAATAAAAATAAATAAAAATAAATAAATAACATACGAATTGTGAACAATTATATCTGGCACCCAAATGTCGCTACTTGAAATGTACAGAGAATTTAACCCTTCAAAATCATTGGGATTCCAAGTTAAATAAGGATCGGTCCAATTCTAATAATACCATTTTATTATTATTTTTTAGATATTAAGGTTAATATAAAATTATTTCACATACCATTGCTGTCCAACAATGTACATCAAGAGTGTTCGTTGCATCATTCTATTAAGAGAAATAAATGAATGTTATTCTATTATTTTTTTTAAATAAGTTTTCTTTTATACTATACTAATTATTATTTTAAAATTAGATGCTTAGTGATTTATTAAATACTAATGAATATTTATAGTTCTATCAATAATAAAATTTACATGTATCATTTAATATGCGATAATATGTATCTCAATATTTATTGAATAAAAGATTAAAAATTACAATTTTTAAAAAGTATGTAAATTACGAGAAAATAAAAAAAGTTCGATTATTAATTTTTAAATTGATTACATTATAATAACTCTAGTACTGTTAGTTTAATAAATACCATAAATTATTATTACTTTTTACTCATTTGTATTAATTTAGTATATAAGAAATTTAAAAAATTTGTATATAATTATTTCAACGACTATTAAAAATATTAATAAATATTTAAAAAATCAAATTAGTACATTTTATTATTTTTCATAATGCTATAAATTTTACAAAACTAAATAAAAATTTAAAATTAACTATTTGTTGTCGAACATACTCGTTGTTTGTACACGTTCAAGGTAAGTATTAATTGAATATTTTTATATTAAATTAAATATAGTATTTTTACAAGAAATGTAAATGTTTATTATTAAAATACTTTTAAATTTGTATAAAATTATATATTATCTAAAGCATAAATTGTATCATATATTAGCAAAATATTTAAAAGTTAATATTAAATTGTAATAAATGCATTATGTTCAAATTCAATTTTTATTATCATTCTTTCCTTTATGTAATATACATAAAGTTTATTGTTTTAGTTACGTTATTAAAATAAAATAAAAAGTTAATACTTTCATCAATAATTCATTTAGTATATTACTGTCTAAAATATTTTAATATATCAATGTGCTAACAAATTTATTACTCATTTTATCAAATCTATTCAAATAATTTCGATATATAAATCAAACACTTCAATATATTTCTATTATTACAAATAAATTCATTTATACTTACAAATTCAATCATTTTCGGCATTACAGTTATTTCGACACTTGTATTTTTATTGTTGTTTTCTGGGCGTAAATCAGAATCATAATCACAAAATAAATATGTTTTTAATTGAAGATATACCGATTTACTTGATATTTCCTTGCATAAATTTGCTAAGGTGATGCATTCATCGATAAAACTAGTGAAGCCAATTAAAAATATAATTAAAATAGTAGGTTTATACATTGTGTTATGTCTAATAAAAAAAATCATAAAAATTGAGTTAAATGACTGATTTTACGAGTATTCGTTAATCTAAATGTTGCATGAAATACGCCTCACGTAACATGAAACTGAAGATGCGTTATATTGATTAACGCCCCTAAATTTAATTACATGATGGTTAATCTTTATACATATATAATATTTATTATTGATTATCATACATTGAGTAATACACTATGTATGAATAATTATCATTACTACTATACTATTTTTAAAATAAAAGGCTTTTGTATATAACGTACTTTAAAATGTAGGGATTATCCAAATTAGAAATAATGGAATTTATTGAGAAGCTAGAAGCGAAATTAAAAATAATGTTATTAAATTCAAGAAAATTAAAAAACAATTAAAAAAAAAATACTAACGTATATATTTCACTGATGAATTGAATATTACATATGTGCTATCTATTTATTTTACTTCATAAGTATACTTTCGATTTAGATATAAGTTTTTTTTATTTCTTTTTAATATCTCAATATATATATATATATATATATATATATATATATATTATTTTTTATCTCTCACATTAATTATTAAGTAGTATTATTATGCATTTATAAAAATGAATAGAACATTTGTATAATTTACATACAGATAATAACCTACTATTGTAATATATTATTATAAATGTATTTTTTTAGTACAGATGATGTACACTTTTAATTATTTATAAAATAAAATATCCTAGTCATTTGATATTTAAATTAATTAAAAATAATCATAAAGTTTATTCAAATATGACATAATTAACTTTATAACTTTGTACTCAAAGTTAGTCTCACTAAAGATTCTAATTCATTAACATTGTAGAAATTTAATTTACTTTTAAATTTAAATCTTATGTTGCACTATTAATTAATATTTATTAAAGTCCAGTATTATTATTATATTTAAAAAAATATATCTATCATTTTTCGAATGCTGAAAAGAATATACGTTATTAATCGATTATCAGTTACTTGACACATCTTCAAAAAATTATTACTGTATATTGGAGAAATCGAAAACATTAGTAAATATATTAGTTATTAATTAATAGTACAATCATTTTGACGGTCAAATGGATTTTTATAAAGTTATAATAGTTTTATAAAAGCAAATATAAGTTTTTAATCATTTAAAAAAAATTTTTACTCAAAATATTAATATTCAGAACAATGAATGAATAATAATAGAATTTTAAGTACTGAATAATAATAATGCTAAATGAATAATAATATAGAGTATAAGGTAAATAAATCTATTTATAATTATCTACAGTTCAACTGATTGGAGAATTATTGAAGAGAAGAAAGTATTTTATTATATTTATATTATAACTTTCATATTGGAGATTCTAATGTTGACGATGTATTTTAATTCGAGGTTGAACTTTAGAACCATTGTTTTTAATCAAAAAGTATTAAAAACAAATATTTCTAAATCTAACCTAATATCACTGTTATTCTTTCAATTATAATAACACGAGTCTATATAATTATTGAAATTAGTTTATTAATAAGAAATTAACTCTTAATGAAAGAAAATCCTTTTCTTATACTTTGTATATGATATTCTTATATAAATTGATTACATTATTCAATTAATTAAAAATACATTTAATAAAAAATCATTCAATTAGAAATATAAAAATATTGTAGACAAGAAAAAATGTTTTAAACATTATATTTAATAAATTAATTATACTTATTTTATCATTATTATTAGTATTATTATCATTTGAATTTTTAATAAATTTCAAACAATATTTCTTTCATACTTAATTTTTTAAAAATTGTTCTATTTTATAGAAATTAATTAATAAATTAACAAAGTAAATATGTAATATATAATACAATATAGTAATAATAATAAGTAAAATAAGTAATAAATAAATAAGTATGAAACTCAATAAAATTCTATAAATTTTGACACTAAAAAAATATTTATTAACATTGAATAATGCCGATTTAATTCATATCATATTTTTTGAATTATTAATTTTTAATAATTTTAATTTTATCAATTATTAGTTTTAATATGATTATAACTCACAATTAAATAATTAAAGTTTAAAAGTTTTAATTTCTAGAAGAAAATTATTATACTTTAATTTATTCATATTTTAGATTTTTCTATGAAGTGTTTACTGGAGTATAAATTAATATAAAGTACTTATTAGTTAAATTTAGAATTTAAAATTTTTTAAATAAATCTACGATGCCTGATATTTTATAATAATATAATTTCTTATAAGAATATAATTTCAAAAAAGTTATCTACAGTACCTTAATTTTATTCTATATATTCTATTAATACTTCTAATCGAAAACATATACAATTTTTAATTATTTTTCAAAATATGCATATAATATTTTTATCATATTAACGCATGATACGTTAACATTTTAAAATATTATTATTACTACTTATATAATTATAACTTTAAATAAATTATTTAAAGAAAAATAAATATGTTTAATATTTTATAATGATTTTTAATACGTATTATATAAAACAGAGTATATAATTAACAATGATATTTAAATAAAAATGAAAATTTCTCTAGTTTTATATTTGCTAGTTTTCTATATATATATTTTTTCGAGAACTAACCTGAGTGTGAACTCTCTCCAAGGTGGCATTGAAGAGATAGTAGGGTAGAAAGTAATGAATTCGAAAAGGCGTATGTAATTTTGTAAAATACTTTTATTTATATATATGGTAAAATATAATGCTATGTTTATCTTTTATTATATGTTCCGTACTATCGCAATATTCAGGCGTAAATTGAATACCGCTATTATAATATATTACTATATGAATACTAAGCTTGGATTGGTTCTATTAAATATTTACTGTGTTATTTATTCTAGTCTAATAATTGGTGTTAATTATAGAAGAGTTTACTTCCTTTGTAGTTACGTTGATGATTAGGCTTGTTAGTCTTACTGTTTATTAATTACATATTAGATTTATGTAATAGACTGTTTGCGCGTACGACGTTCAATTATACATTAAACTCCGTAACAGCCGCCGTCGAGTAGTTTATATGTATTAGTTGCTACTTGCCTATTTTGCTCTTTCTATTTTACTTTCCTCGGTAAGCATAACGCAGGTTGGTAATGGATGCAGCGTTCAGTCGTAAATTGAACACTGCGTTACCGTGGTCCAGTTGAGGGAGAGCGAATGCGGGCTAAGGTTGAATGTGGCGCTTAGGCGTAAATTGAACACCGCAGGTTCAGGCTTCCGTTATGTAATTTGCAGTGACTTGGTACCAGTGTCGAGTTGAATACAGGTTCTTATTTTTATATAGGTTCGTTATGAAAATATCACGAAGTTTAGCAACTATGCGATTATTCTTAGAAGGTCTTGTTTGTTGCTTTTATTAGGCTCATATTGCAAGACACGTGATGATCATAATTACCATCGTCGAACTTGCGAGGTGCAATCCGAGTAAACACAATAGTAAAACAATCATTAGCGAGAGAACTGAGTACTTGATGTATTTTCTGATTATATTTGTAGACTCTTGAAATACATCTGGCAAATATAAATATATTAAATATTTCAAAAGAATTTACATTTATATATATGTACACATATTTAAATGAATGCTATTAATATTATAAAGAATGATATTAAATTAAATTACTATTTTGACAAATCCATTATATTCCATAAAAATATTTTAATTATTTTCACATTTAGCATATTAGTTATAAATTATTGCCGAAATTTGTAAATAAGGAGTGAAACCTTTTAATATTCTGAAGAAATATCTTCTTGCAAGAGATAATTACTATAAAACAGGGTTTCACGTTATTACAAATATTTTGTATATTAAATTAACTATTTAACATTATACGTAGAATTTAAACTACTAATTATCAAAATTTAGTTTTTCAATAGATTTATTATAAAAATTTGTTGCAATACAAATATTTATTAATAAAATAAAATATTACAGAAAAAATATGTAAAGACACATTATTTTTTTAGTATGTTGTATATATTTTGTACGTACTTAAGTATATGCTTTAAATCTAGATGCATATAATATAGTATATATATTCTTATGACTTTCTGTGATTTATAATAATAAACAAATGATAAAAGGTTAATTTAAAACACTAATAATAAATAATTATGAGTGAATTAATAAATATACATTTAATAATTAATATAATGTAAAAGACGCCCATAATTTATTCGTATTTATAAAGAATAATGGAAAAAAAAATAAAATAATGTGAAAGGAGACTTATATTTATATACTTATATACTATTTATATACTTAGTCAGTATTGGATAATTGGCTACTGTAGATATTGTAATAAAAATAACAAGTATAAGAATAAAAATAAAAGTTAAAAAAGAAAACAAAATAAAAATATAATATTCTTGTTAAAAAGAATCATTGGAATAATATGTAAATATCTTTTCTCTTTATTGAACTAATATTTGTAAGCAAGAAGTTTCCTTAATTTTAATAATAATAAATAATATTATAATAAGAATATATTATAATAAGAAATAAATAATATTATTTCTATTTTTTTATTAATAACTAAATACTAGAATATTAAATAATATAATTTCTTATTGATTGAACCATTTTTATATAAATTCTAATCAAATTAACGTTAAAAATAAATAAAGAATACAAAAAAAAAATCAAATCTTTATAAAACTATTGTATAAGTATAAGCATGAATGATTTTAATAACAATATTAATTAATTAATTTTTATAATTAAATATTGTAAAGAAAATTCATTAAGTAATAACAATAATTACGAAAACGTTGGTAACGAGTATGATGATAACAACAATAACGAAAATCATAATAATAATAATAATGACAATGTTAATAAAGATTAATTAATTTTGAATAAATTAATTCAAATGAATATCATTACAAATAAAATCTAAAAAAAAAAAAATAAAAAAGAATAAAATTAAATCATTGAATTTGTTAAGAAATAGAATAAAAGATTTTATACATTAATTTGGATATTAAATTATTTGCTACTTATTGTTTAATCCCAATTGATCACATATATAAACCTACTAGATTAAGAGTAAAATGAAAGTACACTAAGTGCGAATGAGGTACAAATTTTTAGTCAACACGATAAAGTGACAAAAGTATTGGTTTTCGGATAAAGAAACATGTAAATATTACATAACTATATTAAAGTTCTAAAAAACATTGAATACTTTAATATAAACAATTATAGTAAAAATCAAGACACTCATATATTGAGATAATATATTTAGCAATTAATTTGAAATATGAAAAAATTATTATTAATCTTTCAGGCTATTATAGTTTATGTGTTATAGATATTATGAATTATGCATGAATAAGGATAAAAAAAGTGAAAAAAGTAAATAAAAAAGTAAAACAGTAAATTAATTAATTAATTAATTAAATTTAATTCCTCTTTTTTGAGATTTAAACTCGTATTAAAATTTCCAAGAAAAGATTCTTCGAACTATATTTAATGTAATTTCAATAGTTGTTTATTAATTAAAGTTGTTCAACATAATAGGTATTGATATTGTAATAATTAAAGACAAAGGGGATTAATAAGAATTATAGATATTATATATAAAAAAGTAACACGTATATAATAAAAAGTTGTTCGGGATTATTCAAATACAATACACTCTGATTGAAAATAATATTAATACGAATTAAGGTATAGGTTGATCCAATATGTTTTCAAATTAATCACACTGCGCTCTAGTACAAAAGCTTATAAATTCCTAATATAGGTAATGCTTATTTAACATCTATTCCGTATCTATTTAATATATTATTTAATAAACATCTATTTAACATTTACTCGTTTTATTACTATATTAAATATATTAAAATATAATATATTAAAATACAATACTAAATTTATCGTTTTATAACTAATAAAAATGAAAAAAACTGTATAATTCTAATTCCTCTTGTTTGGGATTTAAACTCGTTTTAAAATGTCCAAGAAAAGAGTATTCGAACTATATTTAATGTAATTTCAATAGTTATTTATTAATCAAAGTTGTTTAACATAATATGTATTGACATTGTAATAATGAAAGACAAAATGTAATGGGTGTAGATTATTATTAAGAGTGTCGCTACAAGGAGTTGAGTTATTTCTGACAAAATAGGAATTAATTAAAACTTTGTATAAATTCAGTGGGAGTGACTGCATTGAATAAGTTGTGCTTTTAAATTAAGCAAAAAATATAAATAAGTATATATCGTCTATCTTCCTGCTTCTTAGTAAGTGGGATTATTAATAAATCTATATGTATTAATTATTAAACTTTTCACTGCTTGATGAGAGAAGATTCTTTGTGAGATTTGTGTTTAGTGATTGCGCGCTACTAAAATGAGTGGTATTGTAAATAAATATATTGAAATTCACGTGGAATATATTATTCAACTGTCCGTTACTCAATGAGCGTCAAATACAATACGATTAATGTTCTATTGTACTTACTGTAAGAAAATTATAGTGTAAACTGCAGCCTTGCCTCGTTTAATATTATGTACTAATAAAACAGACAAGTACAATAATGAGATTAATAATGTAAGATTTGAGGTATCAGAAGTAACTGTCGTTTGTCAGTGTGTTCGTATTTATGTAGCCAGTCATTTCTTCGTATTTCCTTAAGAAGGGTAAAGTCAGTTAGAAGTTTTCCAATTTTCTATTGATTTTGATTGGTGGGTTTAAGTACGGAATGTTTAGATTATCAAGTAGGAGTTAGAAGGAAGGGGAGGTAAAGTACATAGTTGACAAACTGTTTACAATGACATTCAAGTGAATTACTATTTACAAGTTTTGTTCGTCATAATACACATATACTCCAGATAAACACTTTCAATCATGGAAATATTAAAGGAGAGATTTCCGATATCAAAAAGAATCTCGAACACTATTTTTGTTCTATTCTTCCCAAACTTTTTTTTAATATTCATAACATGTAATTTTATAATATACCAAATACACGGTGTAAATATAATTAAATTTAGAAAAATGATTTAATTTCATTTCATTGCTTTAATTTCGCTTCTTTAAAATCCTTTTAATGACCAGTATATAAAAGAACTTTTATTATATATAAAGAATTATATATGCAACTTTTCTTCTATATTAGTTATTTTCTTCTATATTAAAAATTCTGTTCTTAATATTATCAAGAAATTTTTCGTTGAAATCAAATACATTTCGCTAATTTTAAAGTTTTGTTTTTGTTTTTACAAATAGAATTGCAAAAATCTCTATTACAACACTTTGTTTATAGTACACATTCATATGTACAATATCCATATTATAAAATACGAGTTTTAAAAATAAATATTATTTATAAAAAATTATTGAATTTTCCCCAAGTTGTGCGGAAGAGCCAGATATTGAATGGAGAGATAGAAGAACAGAAAGAAACGAAGTTACAGAAGTCGAATGTAATGCTCTGAATTAGTGTTTACTGAAATTAAATAAAAAATTTAGTAAAGATATACAATTCTGTTTTTACGTATGTAAATATAATGTCTTGCTCTTTATTCTTAATCTGTTTCTGCGTTTAATATTCTTATATAATTATTTATCATAAAATCACTAATGATTTTATTGGCCTTTATTTCCTCTCACCGAAGCAAAGGAGGTTCTCAAGGCCCGTTAGTCTTACAAATTGTTTATAGGTAAAATATAACAGGCTCTGATGTGCCACTTGCCGTTCAATTGTGTTAAATGCCGTGGCAGCTCTTTTATCCAGTAAAATTATTATACGTATTGCTACTTGCTTTTGGACTGTTGGTTCTAGGCTCTTGCCTTTCTCAGTTTTGCTTGTCCACGTTTGTCACGAATGCGGTGTACCAATTAACCCAGAGAAAGGGGGAGCTGCAGTCTATGGACTCCTTAGCGGTATTCTCATGTTATTGAACTTTGCCGGCCCAAGCGTTCGTTATGTAACGTGTAGCGATCTTGTAGCAGCGTCGGGTGAAACTTCAACTTTATAATGTCGAACACTGAAGTTTGAGAGTCTCTTCGTTGCAAGACCAAATGTGAGATTAATCTTGGAAAGTCTGATCTTTGCGAGAATTCTGAAGAGCAGCGCGCCTGCTGTCTAGTTTTGTTTCAGAGTAGGGTGTGAGTAGGAGTGGTCTCTTTAGATTTTTGGTAAGATCGGGAAGATTTTGCTTATTGTTTGAAGCTAATTTTGTGTTGTCATTGGAGCTTGTTCGAGAATTGAATATTAAAAAGAGGATCCCTAAATAATATTGTTTCTTTACTTTTTGCTTGAATGTTTTTTATATTTATGATTGCCAGATGTCCCCAAAGAGCAACGA